>JACEEZ010008046.1:7500-13560 GCA_016584305.1 Chionoecetes opilio
GTGGGAAGGAAAGCGTGTCTCCAGGCGTGTGTGTGGGAAAGGAGCGTGTGGCAGGCGTGTTGTGTGGGAAGGATGGTCGGTGTGCAGGCGTGTGTGGTAGGAAGGAGCGTGTGTGCAAGGCGTGTGTGGGGGACGGAGGCGTGTGTGGCAGGCGTGTGGTGGGAAGGGTGTCATGTGCAGGCGTGTGCGGGACGGAGGCGTGTTGCAGGCGTGGAGTGTGGGAAGTATGTCGGGGGGGGGAAGGCGTGTTGTTGGACGGAGCGTGTGTGCAGCGTGAGTGTGGGAAGGGGTGTCGGTATGAAGGCGTGTTTGGGGACTAGGCGTGTGTGCAGCGTGCGGAAGGAGGGGGGAGGAGGTGGGAAGGGTTTCGGTGTGCAGGCGTGTGTGTGGGACGGAGGCGTGTGTGCAGTCTGATTGTGGGAAGGTGTCGGGTGTGAAGGCGTGTGTGTGTGACGAGGCGTGTGTCCAGGGCGTGAGTGTGGGAGGTTCGGTGTGCAGGCGTGTGTATGGACGGAGGCGTGTGTGCAGGCGTGTGTGTGGGAAGGAGCGTGTATGCAAGCGTGTGTTGTGGAAGGAGGCGTGTGTGCGGCGTGTTGTGTGGAGGGTGTCGGTGTGGCAGGCGTGGTTGTGGATGACAGCATGCTGCACCCATTAAAGGATGCATGCATGTGGCATATAGCAAAAACATCTCTCAGAACACCCAAATAATCTTCAAGTACTATTATATTTATCTCGTGTTTACGTGCCTCTGATCAGCGCGGGAGGAGATCCTCCCTGATCTACGTCACGGGCCTGAGCTGAGCGTCCTGCAAATCCTGAGTGTGTTTTGAGAACTCGGGAAATTTGCAGATTTTTATTGCGGATTATTTAAAAAAAAAAAACGGCTGACGGGATACAAAAAGTGACGACGTATTGGTTGAATATACTCGTTAATGGCTAATGATTGATTAGCATTAAATCAGGAATGATGACATTGGTCCTGGACATTACTTTAGTATAACTATTTTAAAACTTCAATGAATTATTTTGCATGTTATTACATCACGAAATTCGAGAATAACGTCATAACAGTATTAAATCTGTAACGGTTTCTAATTGTGTTGTGTTATGGGGCACACCTCTACCACATGTTTCTGTTGTATGTCCCACAATGCACACGGCGCTTCCTCGAGAGGAAGGCTACCACGGTCCGCGCTTGTTTCCCGTCCGTTTCCACTATGGACAACTATGACCACAGACTCGAAACCGTGTAAACGACATCCTTATGTATGTCGTTTATTACATGTTTTTCTTTTCATAATGTCTGTACTTTAAATTCAGGGCTAATTGTTTTATATACATGCTCTTGTTGCCTCAGAGTTATCAATTGTTATTATTTACATTATACAACCATGATAGGACATGTGAGGGACATTTATTGTGTGTCATGTGGTCCACAAGTTTTTCCAACGGGGTATTTAACAGACATACCATACTTAAGAGAGAAGACAAAGGTCATCGTTCATGTTACTTCTCTCTGACCACATACTATTGATAAACTTGGTGTTGTTGTCAGGCAGAGGTCCGGCAGCGAGGGGATCCTAACTCAGCATAACATACATTATTGGTATTGGCCTCCTTACCCTAACAACTCTTTCATGGCCAATTGTCAACTTAATGATAGGTTTCACGTCAGCGCCTTACTTCCAAGACTCACAGCCAGACAGTAAAGACGACCATAAGGCCCATCGAACAAACGACGTTTTACATTAAATGAATGCATGTTTTTATCGAATAAATGAAAAATTTTAAAACATGACCCTAACTTGTTTTGTGCATTATTTTCACAGCAGATGACACCGAACCGTCACACGTGAAGGGAGTCCCGATTACACGTAGCTGCTGCAGGGCTCCACCACTACCCGTCCACGCGCAGCGGCTCGGCGTCCCCTGCTTGCGTTCATTTACGAAAAACTGTGTTTTACTTATATCTTCATATCAATATTCATCACAAAACTCCTTTAATATACAAAATTTCTTTAACATGTTTGTCCCTGGTCGTAGCAGTATCACGCATCAATCCATATACAACAATATGTGCAGTCCTTCTATAAAATGTCTCAGGACTACAATGTCTCATCATCACTCAGTTTTTTACCAACTCGTCTACCATATTATAAATAGGAGACAAGAATGTGACAGACCTTGCCTTGCTCCGAAGGTGGAGTGACAACTGCACAGCCTAAAATACTTTCCGTGACGCGGTACATGGGCACTAGACTCTGCAGCATCATCATCTCCACAACCTAGACGCTTCACAGTCATAAACAACTTTTGTCTTGATTCCGTCATATGCCTTCGAAAAAAAATCAATGAAAGACACGATAACTTGTTTTTTTCTCCTCCTTGCGGAGTCAGTGAGTAGCCGTAATGTAACACATGTTTCCAGGGCATCCTCGCTTTGTTGTGCTCCGGCCTGCTCCCGACACGGCTTAAAACCACTGGCCTAGTCTATACAGAGACCATGTCGTACAGCTTGGTGATGGAGTTTCGTACAACTAATTCCCCTCTAATTTATCTGGGTTTATCCCTGTCCACCTTTCTTAAAGAATGGTAAAAAATCTTTGCCCTGGGTCCATGATTAAAGGATACTGACCACGCATGAAAACTCTGTTTGATGGGTAACAATAGTCCAAAACAGGTTGTACAGGCAACAGTGAAATATACACAGGCGATATTCGTCTGCCGCAGGCTTTGTCTGCCTTCATATTCTTGACTTGATCAAACATGTTCTGCAGGTGAAATGAGGGCTATCCACACTGTATGCTAACCTCATGTGCTTACTTCTTCGTTGGGTGGAGACATGGTGGTGGTTTAAGTATTCTCTCAAAGTGTGTCTTAAATCTTCAGACTCCGGGTGACACCTCTTCCATATTTGACACATCAAAATTTACCTCTCCATCTATTGGCTCGCCACCACTCTACATCCTCTTTTCCCGGTAACCAACCTATCCATTTCACCTAAATTATCATCCCTGACTTCTGTATCCTGTCATGGCTCTTACTCCGAACAGCACACCACTCATACACACACACGCACACACGCACACACAATCCCACAGCACACACCACACACATACCTATACACACAAACATACACACCACAACATACACACCACACCAAACCACACACACCACACACAATACACACACACACGCACGCACGCACGCACGCACCCACACCACATCGACCCACACACACACACAAGCACACACGCCAACCCATACCACACAACGACAAACACACACACGCACACATAGCAAATACCACTCAACACACACCACACACAAACACACGTAAGGCCACACACACACACACACCACACAAGCACACACATACACCACAGACACACACACACGCACACCACGCACGCACCACACATACACCCACACAGCACACACACACACACACCACCACACACACATACATATACAACAAACATATACACAAACACGCACCACACCCACACACACACGACACCACCACGATAACACATTCGCACACACACACACAGAACACACACACACACACACACCACACACACACAAGCACACACACTTGCACTTTGTGGCAAAAATGAGAACATACACACACACACACACACATACACAAACACAACCACACACACACACACCACCACACCACACACATAACACACACACTACACAACACATACACAACACACACACACCACACAACACACACACACACCACACCCACACACATAGGAGGTACACACACACACACACACACACACAGACATACACACACTGTCAGGTCAACTTACCATTATTTTTCACTAGCGGCAAAGCCGCCCTCCGGGCGGACTTTTGGGCTAGCTCCTGCGGGGGCTATTTTGTGGCCTACGTCCCACCAAACACAGACTCTTCTCCAGATAGCCCCTTCTAACTTTCTGCATCATGATGTGAACTATATGTATTAACGCCAAACCATTCCCATCACCCCCAAACCAATTCACTCACCGCATTACCATCACCCCCCACCCATTTCCTCCCACATTTAAACCCATCACCGACCGCCACCCATTCACTCACGCCATTACTAGGATCACCACACACATCCCATTCACTTCACACCTTCCCCATCACCCCCCATCTATTCCCTCACCCATCACCCTCACCCCCCCCCATATCACTCACCATCACCTCAACCATATACCCATCCACCCCACCCATTTCCCGTCACCCATATACCATCACTATACATCAGGCTTCCTCAATTCTCGCAACCCATTTTTTTTCACATTATCGCTAATAGGCTGCTAAAAAAAGAAGAAAACAAAAGTGTCAGGATCAATCTCATAATTGGGCTTAAAACCTTCCCCTGGTCAACCTGGTTCCAAAAATGGGTATATGATGGATTCCGCCACGGGGGCGAACTAATCCACCACACACCCACACACAACACACACACAAACACACACACACACCACACAGTGCACACAAAAAACAACCACACACACACATCGACACACACACAACACCCACACACACAACACCACGCACACACACCACACACACAGCACACACTTTCGCTTTTATAATATAGAGGCGTTATGAAGAAGAGAGAGAGAGAGAGAGAGAGAGAGAGAAGAGAGAGGGAGAGAGAGCGAGGAGAGAGAGAGAAAGAGAGAGAGAGAGAGAGAGAGAGAGAGAGAAGAGAGAGAGAGAGGAGAGAGAGAGCGAGAGAGAGAGAGAGACGTTTTGGGCAAACAGGAATCTCACTTTTCCCCCTTTTCCTCGCGCTCCCTCTCTTCTCCTTTCTCTCTCTCTCTCTCTCTCTCTCTCTCTCTCTCTCTCTCTCTCTCTCTCTCTCTCTCTCTTCTCATCTCTCTCTCTCTCTCTCTCTCTCTCTGTCTCTCTCTCTCTCCTCTCATCTCTCTCTCTCTCCTCCTCGTCCTCTCTCTCTCTCTCTATAAACAGACCATGAAAAATGTTGTAAGTGACCTGACATGGTGTGTGTGTGTGTGTGTGTGTGTGTGTTAGTGTGGTGTATGTGTGTGTATGTATGTGTGTGTGTGTTATGTGTGTGTGTTTGTAGTGTATGTGTGTATGTGTTGTGTGTGGTGTGTGTGTGTGTGTGTGTGTGTTTTGTGTGTTAAACGTGTTTACTTGTGTGTGGGTATTCATCGGTTGTCATCTAGAGTTGTATTTTACAGGCCAGAGCAACGCTCGATGGCCCCGTCTTCTATAACATTTTATCATTGCATCTTAGTGGTTAGTGTAGGCCCGAAGCCACTACCCCGGGAGTAGTCAGTCACAAAACCCCCGGCTGACACGCCGGTACCCCATTTACTGCTGCGTGGACAGGGGCTTGGTATTAAGGGGAAACGCCCAATCTGTTTCCGCTCTGCCCGATGATCGAACCCGGAACTTGCTCGGTTTGTGAGCCGAGCGTTCTTCCCCTACAACTACGGGTACCTGTGTATGTGTGTTGTGTGTGTGTGCGTGTGTGTGTGGGTATATTTGTGCGTGTGCGTGTGTGTGTGTGTGTGCGTGTGTTCGTGTTTATGTGTGTGAGTGTGTGTGGTGGGTGGGTGCGTTCAGTTTCAAGTTTCAAGTTCAAACATTTTATTGCCATAAGATACACACAAATATTAATCCATCTTACCTTTCGTGTAAAAGTCTGCTGAAACACTCTCGTTGCAGACCCAGTTTACTAAGCAAGGAAATAATTGCACAAATTCCAGAGGTCGAAGACTATTATATCATCTCTATGTAAGTATTCATACAAACCATCTGTAATATCCTTACTCATACTAACGTATACTATCTATCTAAACACACCAACGTACTCATACAAACATATTATTATGTAACCATATACAACATACATATGCCAAACTATAAGAGCATAACAGTAAATATATTCAATGCATATAATAGTATAACAACACACACACACACACACACACAGCACACACAAGCACACACACACACACACACACAAAAGCCCACAACCACACACGACCAACACACCACACATAATGTACACATACA
>JACEEZ010008047.1:0-12350 GCA_016584305.1 Chionoecetes opilio
TATGATACCATAACGATAGGATAAAATCCATTTGTAGTTCTTATAATAAAAGAGAAGGATTGGCGTTTCAACGATCTTTGGCTCACAATTTTTAAATACTCTTATATAGTTTTTTCTGTACATTTTAATCTTTCTATTGCAACACTTTTAGAATAAACATGTGATATTTTTATATGTTTACATTGTAAACCTGTAAGGAAACATTTAAAAAGTGCTTTTATGTATTTCTTTTATGCTTTTATATATATTCAATTAAAGAAATCCGTGGAAAACTAGTTTTTTTATTATGTCCAATGCAACAATTTTTAAATGGTTGCATTGTAGAAATTAAATGATAATCATATTTAAACTTCGTAAGTATGTATTTTCAGCCTCTTGTCCATTCGGCTTATGCCGTTCGGCATTGTGTCCGTTCGGCATTGTGTCCGTTCGGCTTTGTGTCCGTTCGGCATCTTGGCTTCGGCTTATTGTCCTTCGGCAAAAGTACATTCGGCATCCTGTCCGTGTACCTATCACCTGGCTTAAAATCAAGAGATGAAGCGATACGACGCTCTTGTGGAGTCAAAAAGGTGATGTAATACTGAAATTCTAGAATGAGTTTAAATCTCCCCACTGACAATTGACCATTTTCAAACCAGGAAGCAGGATTTAAGGCTTCCATTGCTTCTGAGGCAATATTAGCAGCACGTGTCTGACCTCTCAACCTGCCAGCACTACCCAACTGTGTGGTCAATGCTTCAGCATAAGTGAACGACCATTGCAATGAATCGTTATGCTGCGCTACACCAAAAATTCTCAGGAAGTTCCTACGAAATAAGTCATAATCATAATTGAGCGACTTCCCATCAAAGCCTGAAGCAAATATCATATCACTGGCTAATGAACCAGTTTGCAATTGTGACCTTACAAAAGAAATCTTCTCATTTCCTGAGGTAACATTACTGTTTTGCATAATATCCTCATATTGCTGCAGAAAAGACAGAGCAGACCGCGTCTCATCCTCCACTGAGAGCCTGGTTATCGATGGGTCCTGATGTAATAACTTAATAGTTGGTACAGTTAAAGAAGTCATATTGGCAATAAAGTGGTAATAGTAGGAGTAGAAGTGGTAGTGGTATGATTGTGAGTAGAAGTTGTATCGTTAGGCTGTGTCTGTAGCACAGGGATAGGTACAATTGAAGGTGACATTTGTAGAGTATATGGATTACCAGAACGCAATGTGATACCCTTACCACTGTCAATAAAAAAAAAATTAACATAGATGGCATGCAACAGCCAACACACCACGTATTAACACACAAGCGCTCCTAATGTCCACTCCAACACAAGTGACAACCCAATTAACAGCTCACACAGGCTGAAACACAATCAGAAAAAAAAAAATGGTGTAAATGTGACATTTGACGGAAATTAGACCACTTTAAAGGTAAATAGAGGTGTTACCCTATAATGTCATCAAAGAAAACGTACGAAGAAAACTGCTACGTCTATGAGTGTCAAGGCAGACTCATCCAAATACTTATAAGTAGAACAAAATGTACCACACTCACATTACACTACTCACAGGAAAAAATTCACTTACTACTCACCACTGTTACCTATTAAACATGTCTGTGTTGTTTGTGTAACACTTTGACAAAAATATTGTGTCACAAAGTATAATAAGTTTTCCCGCTGGCAACACTCCACACAATCGCAACACTCTAAAACAGTGGCAACTCAACACAGCCGTGTGCATCTGTCAACCAATCCTAGCACGACGCCTCTAAACCGCGCGAAAACACTGCTGCCGGTGCCAATGAAAATCCCGGAAAACTGTGACGAATTTCCAACCACTCACGGCTCACAAAATCCGTGAAGTCACGTAACCAACAAATCACACGCCAACATTTCTCTGACGTCACTACATCTAGGCGCCAAACGGTCTCTCTTCCCCCCAGAAATCACAAAAGAAAATCTAAAAAAAAAAAATTCACTGGCCCCTTCTAAAGCCGCGGTCACATGAACAATTTTTCCGTCAATATTCAGGCTGCAATTATTCAACAAAGGCAACACCTTGTCGTGTTTTGGTCACACGGATTTTCAGAGGTAGCAATAATTTGAATGGCAATTTTGGCTTCTCAAGATGTATCTGAAGAAGCATCTTTGGAAAAATAGGGAGAAATATGGAGAAACTGGTTCACAAATAGGTGGTGATGATTGAAATGGATTCTTGTGATGGCAGTGCGTCGACTAAATCATTCACCAGGCAACATCAAAGTGATCAATAATAGTTGGTATCCCCTACAAAATGTTAGTTATTATGGACCGTCAACAAGAAAATACATACCACCATAACGTCATTTAAATTTTTTCTTGTGGTTTTGTGTATCCTTTAATCGCTTAAAAATACGTACAAGATTACAGGGCTTCCAATTAGTCCTGTAATCGGTTTTGCCACTATGTAATCTATGTATTTCAGCTTCTTGTATATTGAATTAGAGCGTGCATTAAAAATAAATGTCAATATATGCGTTTGGGGTGGTCATATGTTGGTATCACCCTAAAAAATTTTAGGTTAGTAATAGACTGTCACAAAGAAAATGTTTTAACCAGACTAAACTCATTTTAAAAAATTTTTCTTGTTGTTTTGTATCCTTCCAAATCGCTTCAAAACACGTACATGATTGTACAGGGCTTCACAATTCGTCTTGTAATCGTTTCTGCCACTATGTAGCTATTTATGTCCAGCTTCCTGTATCATTTGTTAGAGCGTGCCTTAAAAATTTATTAAAATCAAATAATAGGCCTTAATTTTTTTGTTTTTTTTTTGGGGTGGGAATTTGCAGCAATTTGTCTTGCGGCACGTCGACAAAAACCGACACGTCGTCTCATCACCTGCGCCTTTAGGCGCGGTCACACGGACAGTGTTTTTCTGCAATATTACACCCGGCCAGCAATTGCGGCCCAAACTCGGATATAATCGCGAGTTCTAATGACAATTTATGAATGTCGGGACGTGTCCGGTCTTTGTCGCGTTGCCGCAGACAAACTGCGCAATATTCCATACCCCAAACGCATTTTATTGACATTTCTTTTTAATGCACGCTCTAATTCAATATACAGAAGCTGAAATTACATAGCTACAATAGTGACAAGAACGATTACAAGACGAATTGTGAAGCACTGTACACTCTGTACTGTCTTTTTAGCGATTTGAAAGGATACAAAAACACCAAGAAAAATTTAAATGATTTATGGCTGGTAACACATATTTCTTGTTGACGGTATTTAGTAACTAAATTTTTTAAGGGATCACCAACTTATTTATTGATCAATTTGATGTGGACTGTTGACTGTGTTTTAACGTCTGACGCAACTTGCCTACAAAGAATCGATTTCAATCATTCACACTCTATTTGTGACCATTTCTCCACTATTTCTCCCTATTTTTCCAAAGATGCTTCTTCAGATTACATCTTGAGAAGCCAAAATTGCCATTCAATTATTGCTACCTCTGAAAATCCGTGGTCCCAAACCCGACAGAGGTGTTGCCTTTTGCTGTATTGCCAGCTGATAGTGACGCAAATTTCTCATGTGACCGCGGCTTTAATTGTCATTAGAGCTCGCAATTTATATCCGAGTTTGGGCCGCAATTGCGTTGCCGGGTGTAATTTGCCAGAAAATTGTCCAGTCCCTGACCGCGCCTTAACCTTCCTACTGCATATAAACTGGTTACAGTACTACCACATTACGAAGGTACTTATCTTGCGTGATGTACCTTAGGGATGAGTGAGACTTAGGGATGAATAGCCTTACAATAGATCTCCCTGCAGCTTCAGTTGGCTACCTCGAGACGTCCTGAGGGATGACGGTAGACTCCACCCTTGCTGTGCAACTGAAGAATAAACGTAGAGTATAATCCCTGAGACGTGACGAGACGCAAACGCGAACTTATACCTCAAACACGTCCATTTTTCAAGTCACTGCTATCTCGTCGTCGTACAGTCGTTAGACCAGCTCAACCGAGGCAGAAGATAACACTGGAAAAACTGCACACTGTGTCTCTAAGCCACATCACATCTTTAGCGGCAGCAGCCTTTCCAAAAGGGAGGACGCAGGTGGGCTATCCGTAGCGGCTGGGGAACGGCCAGGACAAACCGTCACGCCGGTAGCCCGTGATATTTCCTCCTGTTGAGCTGTCAGAGGCTTGGATTCGTAGACTGCTGCCAGCCAGTGTTATGGCTCTCCCTGGATTTCCCATATCTTCTTTTGTAAGGGGAAATAAACGGCAAGAGTACAGTTGCCTTAATCCAAGAGAGGACCCAGTACTAATGACCAACCTTGTCAAGGTCCCGTACACTGCCCGCTCGCGGGATCACCTCACTGCCTCAGCCCGGCCCGGCCGATCAGGGGATCTCACCTTACGCCTTGAGTACAGCTTATGTTTACATATGGTTTAGTTAAGACAAGTTCCCCTTTTTAAGAAGGTTCTTATAGATAGGTCTTTATAGGTTAGGTGATATATATTGCTGTTACCACCATCCATCCAATGGAATTACGTTCTGGGCCTCAAGGGTTAGCATACGAAAGTATCAATAATAACAATCACGAACTGAGATATGATATTAGACTTGTGAAAAAATATTGACTTCAGTGGCGAAAGAAAAAACCCAAACGGATTTGCCATTACATTTTCCATTACGATCAGCCTCTCAGCTGTTCCGGCCTACACCTCCCTCCTCCACACTACACGCCCGCGTCACCCAGGCTGGACATCTGACCGCGAAGTGCCGCCCGTCCTAACGCTGGTGACTCCGCTGAATTTACATGACTCCTCTTGATGCTATATTTACGTCCCCCATCTAGGGCAATATTGCTGTGCAGCTGGAGGAGAATTTGGCTCATTCTTCTTCCCTCTCTCATGTGGTAAAATACAATTTTGCTCACCTGAACACCGTAAGTGATGAGTGTGCCTGTGTATCTTGACATTTTCATTATTTATCCTGTAAACACACACGTATGACAATGTGCTAGTGTGATCTGAATATTTACTCCATCTATTTTTGTTCCTTACCTCCCTTTCGCCTCAGCCGCGGGGAACGCAGTTTTTTCAGTTGTGGTGCGTATCTTCTTTGTGACTCATATTATATTCCTGGCTAGTATCCTCCACACGCCTTGGAGCTACGATCAGTCAGGTCAACGCCAGTCACCCCGACTCCCACGGTCTCTTGTCATTACTTGAGAGTGTCCGCCAAGTCGAACGCCTCGCGTCTGCCACACCCTCCCTAAACCTTATTTACTGTACATTATACTTATCACACATCTACCACCATCAAATACACAACTCCCTGTGTATTCAGTCCCCCCACACGCTACTATATAAGGAACCCACACGCCCTTACAAGAACTCCCCGGGCCAGTCGCATCTCACCCACATGTCTCCTCAGCCTCATTGGTCACTGCGCCCGGCCCTACACACCTAACCCTAAGGCCAAAAAAAACCACCCCCCTGGCCACTTATTGCCTCCTACATCTGGTGGCAGCGTGGGATGGGATCCACAGAGCTCTATAGTGAAGAGCTCAGAACTCAGTGGATGGATCCCACCTACACAATCCTGGTTGACCGCGTGGGATGGGATCCACTGAGCTCTATATGAAGAGCTCAGTGATGGATTCCTACCTATATATCGGTGGCAGCGGTGGGATGGATCTCACTGAGCTCTTATGAGAGCTCAGAGCTCAGTGGATATCCCAACCTATACAAACTTACTTAAACACAACCATCCTATCCAACTAACCTATACTCAACCTGTAACCTTTTCACTTTCTTATGTTACTTCCTTGAGACTTTATTTCTCACAGCCGCTCACCTGAAGCCCAAGCGCTGCCTATGCTTCGGCAAAGCGAGAACTCATATGGAAGTGCCCCTCGCCGCCACCTCCCTCAGAGACCCTCCCACCTTGACCTGAAGAGTACTCCAGTAAGATTGTAAGAGAACCCTCCTCCAGCACCCGCCCTCGCGCCCTCCTCCGGAGTCAACATCTGTGGGCGAGGCGATCAGTACTTTCAGTACCTTTTTAACGAGAAATGAAGAAGATATGGACAGTATGTTTCTGTCACAATATAGTATCGTGGGAGGGACAACTTACGAAGAAAAATGAAGGCATATAGGTTAGCTTATTTCCATTACCTGGTTTACATGTAACTATCATTCCAACATACAATCGCTGGGGCATTAATCAAAACCCTATCCATGTACTTATGATATAGCAAAGGGATGACGGTACAAGGGTTCCTGTGTCATATCATCTTCGAAAGAGTTAAAAACCAGGATAAATTGTTACATTGGTACCACGAAGGGAAGGCGAACAACTACACTAATGTGCCCAGACGAATAACAGCATACAAACACATTATCCTCCTCAACCAGGGGCGCCCCAGAGGTCCCTGTAGTGGACGCACATATTATATTAAGTCCCACTGTTGATGGGTGTGGTCGAGCGAAGCGAGCTTTACTCAGCTGAATGGTCCGGGTTTGGGGTGGGGGGGTGGAGGGGCGTCATCCCTCACCCTTAATTTTTTTTTGGTTTGGCGTTTGATAAATTTTTACGTGCATTTTGGGGCCTCATAGGGGCCCCTAGGTGCCCCTATAGGGACCACACATGCCTGAGGCTTACAAGTGGACGCAGTCCGTCCATTGCGTCCGCCTGTGGCGCCCTACTCCTCACTGTGTCAGATTCGGAGCCCTATGAGAGAGAGAGAGAGAGAGAGAGAGAGAGAGAGAGAGAGAGAGAGCGAGGAGAGAGAGATGGTCCTTACATAGAGTGGTGAAGCGTTGAAAAAAAAAAAAAAAGTGAGACCGTCGGGCACAAGTCGTGTCACCAGCTATGAACATGGCATGTCTCCTCACAGGAGGCGGAGAAGTGGCCTCTCACCTATCACACACACACACACACACACACAACACACGCCGAACACACACTCTAGGGCAGTCCCACCATGGGGTGTTTTGCATAAGGCGGGCTCACCTCAGTTGTGTGGTCAGGTAAAGGATGGGAGTGGGACTCTCTTGGGTTGTGGTGGGATACGGTCGGCTGACGCCTGTTAAATTTACAGTAGCAGTGTGTCAGCAGGCCTAGGGTTTTTTTTTCTCTCTCTCTCCTCTCTTCTCCTCCTCTCTCTCCAAAAAAAAAAAAAAATCTCTCTGTATCTCTCTCTCCTCTCTCTCTCTTCTCTCTCTTGTAATTCTCTCTGTATCTCTCTCTATCCCTCTCTCTCTCTCTCTCTCGATCTCTCCTCGTCTCTTCTCTTCTTGTCGTTCTCCTCTCTCTCTCTCTCTCTCTCTCTGACTGGCTATATTTCTAACTTCTCTTTGGCGAATCTGACATAACCCCAAATTATTCTAATGACCGCCTTTTTTGACGTCTCTATGTATCAGCCTTCCTTTACCCTGACCTTGCTACTATACTACTACTACTACTACTACTACTACTCCTACTACTACGATACTACCTTTACTACATAACCTTGCCCTACCTCACCTCATTCTGCGGTGGACCTCGAGCGTGGCGGGTTCGGTGCTATGGTTAAAAGAAGAGAAATTGGTGCCAGACAAACTGTTTGGAGCCCCAGGACCAGCCCGGCCGCGACACCAGGTCTTTCCATGTCATCGTATGCGGGCGGGAAAGAGAGGATGCTGAAGTATGGGCCCACGAGAGAGGAGCGATGGGCCCGTTGTGACTACCATCGCCGTCAGCAGCACCCACCCGACGATGACTCCCATCATCATGATCTTTGATCATTATTATTTACTTGAGAGTAGGTGGAATCTAAGTTTGTGTTAGTAACAGTACTACTACGTGTAAGTTCTCGCGGCTCTTGTAGCTTGTTTTTATTCTCTTGATGTTCTTATTTACTTTAGATAAAAAAAAAAAATAAGGAGAAATTTGGTTCACAATAGGTTGGTAAATTATGGAATAGACCTCAATCTCAGCAGTTAGTGCAGCGCAATAGTGCGTTTTAAAAGGTTTCCTAGACAATTGCCATGGCTGGGGAATAGGGATGAAGGTGGATGGTAGGTAGTGTTAGCAATAGGAACTACCACTGGAGGTCTCACGTTCTCTTGTAGCTTCCTTATGTTCTTATGTCTTATAAACAATTATCAACACGCCAAAGGACTCCATTAAAAAGTCTTCACCCTGCCAGACGCGTGCTGGTGTGGTGGGGCCAGCGACTTTTTGCCGCAGGAGGAACTCCCCAGCTGAAGAGGAGCGCCCTCACCACCAGTAGGTGTCCGCCCCCATACACCCACGACCCCGCCATCTGCAGGCAGCCACAATGACGCACCCGAACCACTGTGACCCACTGATATGAGCCGACCCAACTAACTCTGTGTGTTGGGAGAGAAGTGGGTGTTTGTGAAAGCGCGGATGCACAATCGAGACCATGTTCGAAAGCGCGACAAACATGCCATCAAACGAGCTGCGTGGTTGTTGAACTACTTCACTACAAATGTCTCATCAGCGTGTGGTACTATTGTGCCTGTCCATGTCACCCCACACACAGAACGTGGTCAAGTCATCACGACACCAGTCATCCTCTATTTCCGTCCCATTAAAGTCGACACGGTGCTTACACGGGTCTCGTATTTTACAATGTGATTTTACTATTTATTAGATCCGAAGGAAAAAAAGTATGATGCACGACGAATCGCGGATCTATATACATACAGAGTGGACAGGGTTGGGGGGGGGGGGTATTGAAGGACTGATGTATTTCTTGCGATGTACCAACAAGAATGGTAGACGTACAGACAGCACAGTGATGCCATTGTTTCGCTACATTCGGAGCATAACCATGACTAATATGAAGAAAACTTGAACAGATCGCACTGCAAGTATGTAGTCTTCCTGAACAACAAGTATTAATTCAGGAGATAACGAGACGGATCTGTGGAATTTTGTCACATTCCATATTTTAATATGAGGTTCTTACCTAATCAAAACCCATTTTTCTATCTCATCCCTACTCCATTATCCTAGCTAATCACTAACTAGGATACTTATCGGTGATTTTTTTTTAAGTTTAGGGTTGCATTACGTAGCTTGATTTATGCTGCATGGTCTTGTGATCCGATGTGGTCGCCGGATCTAGGCCGCCCGTGCATGACAAAAGCCGGCGGTGGAGACTAGTACTTTCTTTGCGGTCAAGTGGATTTTTCACACCAAGTTCTGACGCGCACGGCTAGCATCGGTGTGGGTTGTATTTTAAACACAGTCCCTATTGGTTTTTATACTTATAATGTACAATCTCTTCTTTATACAAGCACGTATATTAGTAAGAGATTTTATTAAGAGCGAAGTTCTGGAGGGCTTGTAACTTGTAGACACGCAGTATATTAAACAATTGATGTTAGCCTCACGAGGGGGGTTGGAGTTCCGATTCTCCGTGGGCTCAGTGAGCATCGGCCACACCAATTCCATTCCACGTTGTCATCTTTCGGTAGTGGTCAGGTGGACCGCCACGATTGTACAAATTTATAGGACGGCGGCCAATGACCGGTCGCTCCAAATTAAGGTGCTAATTATAAAGTGAAAAATGCTTTAATATCACGAGAATATGAATTTATCCTCCCTCAGTACTAATCATTTACTTAAATTACCTGTAATATTACCCATAGACCATTATTATATATACACTCCCTTACGCCCCCTATGACGACGGATAAATCCTCACTCACAAGGGGGGGGGGGGGAAGAAAACCACCATCTACTATTATGATAGGGTGATTGGATGATATTTCAACTGGGGGCCGGCGAAAACTGAAGGTCCGGTTTCATGGTGACATCACCCCCGCGGCCACATAGCGCCGAATATTTCAATAGTGGTTTCCGCACTGTGGTCTTTGGCTATTTAAAGTTAATAGTCTTGATAGAGGTACCATGAATATGCTGACATAACCTTATCGGGGGGGGAGAGTCATCTGCTGATTTATATTCTCCCCAGTAGAGTCATCCCATTTGCACCTCAAATTGTTTTAGGAGCTCATTACAGCGGAAGTTCATCGGGTGACCTAGATAGAGACTAGTCTACACTCAGATCTATTATATTTATTGACGAGATTTTGAGGTAATATATGACTGCCGTCTACCATGGATTTATTTCTAATCCAAAATTGACACCTGATATCGGGCTAATTGTAACCATTCACGATCCGCCAGTAACTGAAGTTCCGTCTGAATATTATTCCACAGTTATTCCACCAACAATTTAGTAAGAGTGATGGCGCTTAGGAATTAGTATGGGATGGCAGGTGTATTTGGAAGATCAGCTTTTCAAATTTCGACCTCGACACCTAATACCCTCATGATCAAGGTACAGACCTATAATTTGGTTAATTTGTTTCTCTATAGGGGCTGGTTTGAGGCCAATAGCTGATATTCCTCAGGAAATACCTGCGTCTGTATTGCTCTGATCCAAACTTCAAAGGATCAGAGCTATCCTTTTATTGGAGTTGAAGACAAAATTAGTAGTCTTAATTAGTTTTCCCAGTAAGGAAAGACTTTCTATTCTATTCACAGGATCTGGGATCAATTCAGGCTCCCTTATTATTCTTCAGATATGTCTGGCTGAGTGGAAACCTGTATAGGATCAATATTACACTCTTATCAGCCAGGTAGGGCTTTAAAACCATAATCCTGCGTTCAATTGAGGTTATTATCTCCTCGCGACACATTATATTAGGATTTCCATTAGTGGCGATGTTTCATTATGAACCTGGAATATCACTTTCCTCTAATACCTCACTTATTGGTGTGGGCAAGAAAGTGGTTCCAATTTTGGTAATTAATAGGGGATGTGCATGACTAGGAATACCTCCTTGTTGTTCGGCTGTATGGGTATGTGGGATGGGTCCCATTATTACCTTATCACCAGCACTGGTGAACATAGAGACGTTATGAGTTTTGATGACCTTTCCTTAGGTAACGCCCAAAATAATCGGCTCCTATTATTAATTGGAAAGGACCATCAACGTCTTTGAAGGTATTACTAACTAGCTTAACACCATTATCCCTCAGCATTTCAGGCTGTGTCTTTTAAGTCCATTAACAGTTAAACTGATACCAATATTATTGACTACAGCAGCTACCCTACATTTATATTTTCCCAATTGGATTAAGGGGTTGAATACGTCAAAGGTTTGAGCCTCCTTATTGGTAAGAAAACCTGATATGGCTAAATTCACTTTATTAATTATCGGTAGTTGTAACAATTCAACTATCTCCCTGCTTATGAAGGATCTTTGTGCACCACTGTCAAAACATCGTCTTTACTATGACTGAATGACCATTATGGCACACCTTCAAATCGGCAGTGGGAACAGCTGCTGAACTACTCTTATTAGTGACTGCATTTTAACTACTGTACAGTCGAGTTATTATCACTGTTAGGACAAAGAGGGATGTTATGAATATATTGTTTACATTTCCTACAAGTTCTTAGCTTATAGGGCATCATTTAAGCATGTTTACCATGGAGACAGGTTAGGCAATTACCAAGGCGCATTAACCTTTCGACTCTCGTGGAACAATCTGAAGAGATATTACATGTGGAGGCGGATGTTTCCCCCTCACATAAGACACAATTTATTATTCATACTTCACTAAAAGTTGCCCTAAACTATGGATTGTATCTATTATTTGAGTAGGTCTAAGTGGTTTACTGGTAGGCTGAGAAGTTTGAATCGTAATTACAGGTTGTTTGATTTGCGTAACAGGCGCAGGATAAATACCCAATAACGAGGGATCTTTAAACTCTGAGGGTGGCTGATATAGCTGACTACCCTCAGGCGTAATAATCGTGATCTCCCTGTGGGGGGGTTCTTGCTTAATACCTTGCAAATTTTGGGTTAAGGAAGCTATCGCTGTTGATGAAATATGAGCGCACTCCAGTAATCCCTCATATTCAATTACTTTATCGAGATATCTTTGACTTTCGTGTTCATGATTGATAACACATATCTGAATCATTTCTTTATCCCCAGCTTGTCTTAATTGAACTTCATATAGGTAGTAAGCCTCCTCATATTTTTCCCATTGCTCATTTAGCAATGGTAAGACCTGTCTTTAAATTAATATAATCAATAGGAATTGCCTTTATTGCGTCCTCACATTTATTATAAATTCGTGTGAGCATTGCTAACTTAGCTGATAATGAGTGCTTAGCTAACTTCGCCAAAGATTTAGTTAATTAACTCAAATGAAATATTAAATGCAAGATTACGTAGTAAAATCATTGTTAGTTGATAAGTAATTACATATCCTAAGTGGTGGTAGGGCCTACTCGGCCTAACAAGACCGGCAGGCAAA
>JACEEZ010008048.1:0-16391 GCA_016584305.1 Chionoecetes opilio
AAAATACCCCCGGTTTTTTCCCTTTTTCGGGAAATTTGTCTTTTCCTGAAGAAGACTAAAAACCCCCTTTTTGGGTGGGGGGCTAATATAAATAAATTTTTTATTGCTGCTTTCACAGCAAAGGGGGGATCAGAAAATAAGGGGTTTTTAAATGATAAGCGTCACAT
This sequence comes from Chionoecetes opilio, assembly GCA_016584305.1. Classification (NCBI taxonomy): domain Eukaryota; kingdom Metazoa; phylum Arthropoda; class Malacostraca; order Decapoda; family Majidae; genus Chionoecetes; species Chionoecetes opilio. The sequence goes on from JACEEZ010008048.1 coordinate 168, forward strand.
TTTAATTTAAATTTTTAAACCCCATATTTTTTGATGTGCAAAAATGATAGGCATAATATTTTGTTTCATTATTGCATTTTGACAGTTGTCATTTGCCATAACCAGGCCACAACTGGTTAAATAAATAATTAAAAGTTGTTTTGTTGTTTTATTAAGAGTGATATTGTCGTATATTTAATTTCCAATTATTGCGGTAGCCCGAAAAAGTACCAAAACGCAAATAAACCTAAAAAAACCATGTTCCACTCAAAATATTTAAGTATAATCTTGGGCAGATATTCAGTAGGCATCAAGGTTTCAGAAAATATAACTTCGTTTCTATTGCAATTTGTGGTGGGTCCATTCATATTTTGACTGGACTAGTAAGTCACTTAGCGTGTTCATGTAGCAACTTCAGGTTCATGGAACCACCTTAATTGTCTCCGTGCAATTATAATCAATATTGTAGAATGATGAGCAGGTTGTACACCATTTCGCCATTGCCTTCATACTACAATATTGTACAATGATGAACAGGGGGTACACCATTATACCATTTCCTTCACTGTATAGTATATTCACATGGTACTAGTAAGTGAAGAATATTAGGCAAGGTCAATGTTTAACTCGTTATATAATATACATTTTCTGATCATCATTAAGCTGGTCCCTAAAGTTGCACTTTATAAAAACGTGTTATGTGCTTTTCTGTTTTAACATTTTTCTATTTCATGTAGGGACAGGCGCGGGGATATTGGCACTGTACGTAGGACTCGTTAGGGACTTTTCATGGTTTCTGTAGAGATATTTGGACCAAATATGAGTGTAAAGGAGTAGGCAACACTGCGCGCCCCACCGTACCAAACCTTCAGTGAAGTTCAGTCTTCCCCGACCCGTCGGTGGGAAGCACGCTCGCTCGGTGTTCACCCCGCTATGCAGTAGACATTCCCACCCGTAGAAATTTTGCTGCTGGTGTTTCACGAGTTTCTGCCAGCACCTCTGCCCTTGTTAGAGTCGCTTCACAGACCCCAAGGCGAACCTAAAGGGTTTGGGTGCGTAGCCCATTACATGAGGGGCCCCTTAGAGGGGTACTGAAAGGTCTGTGGAGAGGGGCCGCAGCGCCCTCTGATAGTCCGCTTAAGTCCCGAAGGGGCAGCATCGGGGCTGGTACGACGCCGTTTAGACGGCGGCCCGTTTGCCCTCCTGACGCTGCAGGATAGTTGCTGGAACGAGTTTACCATCCCCCCCGTCAGGTACGGTGTTTTTTCCCTTTGTGGCAGTCTGTTTTGTTGGGTTTTTTATTAAGCTTTTTTTTTTCTGCCTCTCCCTTTTGCGTTATTTTCTGAGTCATGCCCCACTCTAACGGCATGGCCAAGTTGCACTCTCCTCGCCCTTCGTCAGGAGGGAACTATCGCCCAGTGATAGATCAGTGAAGCATGCTTCGAACCACCCTCACAAGGCAAGACAATGTTGCTTCACACCGCCTCTCCTCCTGACGTCACCGCCGCTCTTACTCCTGCCCCTCACCCTGACAAGACCCCTGCTCGCCCTAGCTCCTCCAAGAAATCTGCTGCTACCCGTGTCTCCACTTTGCTGCTTCGACAACTGCTGATTGCCCTGAACCTTTTAAGGATAATACCTCTGCTTCGAACACCCTCGCATATCGAAACACCTCCACCAACATGTCACCTCCTCCTCGTCCGCATGCAACCCGCGTCCCCGGGTTTCCGCACTCCAGCACCCAGACCCCGCAACGAAGCTCCCACTCTTTCCATTTCCCGTGGACCATTCCGGATGTTGGGAAAAGGAGCGGGCACTCGGCACTGCCACGTCAACGTTATAATATAGCCTCGTTTAACTCTTTATATAATATACATTTTCTGATCATTATTAATGTGGTCCCTAAAGTTGCACTTAATAAAAAATACTGAATTTCTTGTTTTAACATTGTTTATTTCATGTAGGGACAGGCGTAGAGATATCGGCATTGTACGTAGGGACTTTTCATGGTTTCTGTAGGGATATTATGACCAAAAATGAGTGTTTGATTTGGCAACACTGGCCGACAGACAGGGGCCACATTCAGAGACGCTAACGTCCATGCTATCTAGCGACTGCCATCAGGTGTTTTGGTATTCTGCGTGGAGATTGACGACGTACTTAAAGACGTTAAGCTGTCAAAACAAGGCGACTGCCTAGAGGGTGGTGTGGAGGACGCAATATACATAAAAAATACTCATAAATTCAATATGTATGATGTTTGCTGACTCAAGAACTGAACAGGGCAAGTATACAAACGAAATTAGGCCATAAAATAAACCCAGCCGCGGTGTGATGATTTTTTTTTGTGGTGAAGAGCTAAGAATGGTGAGCTGCGGCATATATTATCATTCTATTTGTTTATATTGATAGTCACTTTTTCCACTAGGATATATAGCCTACCTTCAAATTTGTAGTTGTGAGGAGTTTTTAAAATTTTTTTTTTTTTTTTACGTTCGTATACTTCTTATACAAAAAATATATGTACATTTCTTTCTTTAAAAATGACGCTGCTTATGAATACTACAGGTTGAATTAAGGAAAGAGAATTATATGTACCTGTCTATACATAAAGGCGTAGACATTTACGATGCATGTTGCCCACTTTGAATTTGGCGGGCAAGATGTACCTCCATGATGCCCTTTTAAAATGGGCGCTTCATAACTCCATTATAAATGGATGAAGAATAACCTATCATACATAGTATTCAGTTTAGGTCCATCTACTAGATATTTAAAAATAAAACTATTCTACTGATAACAAAGGGTACCATGCGCTCGTGGGTTTTAATGTTGAGGGATTTGATGAACAGCGATAAATACAAGGCAGCCCTGGAGGTCACTTGCTTCCTGTGATGCAAAGGGACTTGCCTGATGGAGGCGGCATTTTCCAGCAGGATCTCGCCCCGTGCCATACTTTCCCGAAAATGCGCACATTCTTCGAAGAAAGTGGACTAACCATTCAAAATTTTGGCCTGGGAATTCTCCTGTCATAACCCCATTGAGAATCTATGGGCTATACTCAAACTTAGAATGAGAAAGACGACTGTTCGACGATGCAGAAGCTGATTTGTGCTGTTATTAAGGCCTGGTACCATGACGAAGAACTAGCAGACATGTGTTCAAGCTTGGTGGAATCTATGCCAAAGCGAGTGGAACTGCTTGTAAAAGCATAGGGTGGTTATATCTCATATTAAATGTATCATCTATCTTACCATTGACATGTTTTTTTGGAATAAACATCTATTTAACAAAAAAATGTATTATTTCATCACTTTCCGGACTAAATGGCACACTACTGTACATGCGTGTTATTTATATTTTTTTTACGTATGATTTAGATATAGTTAATTTTTGTTTTTGTTGATGAGAAGTTATGACGGAAAATGTTGATACAAACAGATATTTAATAGGCTGCGTGTGTCTTTACTATAGAAACGTGGATAATGTGGAGGTTATGGTTATCAACAGGGAAGGACAGTTTATAGATGCCAGTAGGAGTAGAGTAGCTAAGATAGAAGAATACAGATCTTAGCTACTCTGGTAGGAAGATGCTCTTTAGCCCAGTGGTTCTCAACCTGGGGCCATGGCAAGAATTTAAGAGGGCCAGGGTTTGGGCTTTGCAAATTATAATTTCAAAATAATGTTAGGAATCTGAATTAAAAAAAAAAACTTGAATCACTGTCCTGGCAAAAAAAATGTTCTTGTTTTAATAATTAATTGATTAATCATTAAGTTGACAATAAAATTTTGTTACATAATATTGTTACAAATGTGTGTGTACGTGTGTATGTAGTATGTGTGCGAAATTGTAATTGTTTGTGCAGTGTAGGTGTGATAGAAACGCGGAGGAGAACAAACGCGTATGAGACGGGTGAGAGACACGGGGTGAGTGAGGGTGAGTCACCGGAGACAGAGGGAGAGAGGCGATCGAATGATTCAGTGGGGCCCTGAGATATCACCACGTAAACACGTGGGTATAATTGATTCTGAGCCATATATTGTGTTACTTATTTTGTTCGACATTATAAACGCGGTCGCTGTTTTTCGTGTGTGAAATATTTCTTATTTTTTGGTATCATTGTTTTTCATGCTCTTTCCCCTACTTAGGTATTCCTGCTTTTTTTTTTTAGTGCTAATATTGATGTGACTCGCTATTCTTTCTTATTTCAGTTGGGGCATTTGCTTGTCAAAGGAGGGTGTTCTTGCTGTAAAAGTACATTTCAGCTTGCTACCCTTGAGTGTGAATGTTTATCATCTTTACTCTCTCTGTGTGTATGTTTGTGTAGACTGTGTGTGCTTAATTTGTGAGTCCATGGATGTGTTAGGGTTTCCCGATTTCTTCAGGCACCACGAAAGTAGTTTGGGAAAACAGAAACTGGATGCGACTGGTGCTTTCCAACAACAGACCTCAAGTGTAGTTGGGGCATCATACGAGTTGCCCTCGAAATAGCAAAGCAAAAGAAGCCCACACAATTAGTGAAACCTTAATCAACCCTGTACTTTAAAGATGGTCAAGCGTGTTCTTGGAGATGCAAGTGAACGTAAAATTCAAAAAATTTTCTTGTCAACGACACAGTGAAGCGGAGAAGTAATGAAATGTCAGATGACATAAAGGAAAAAGTGATACAGGAGATAAAATCGTCTCCAATGGTATGTTTGCAATACAGCTGGATGAGTCAACGGATGTGAGTTTTTGTGCACAGCTACTCGTGTTTGTTAGGTATGTTTTATTGTGTGATATCAAGGAAGAATATCTTATGTACAGGGCTTGGGACCACCACAACAGCTAAAGATGTGATGGAAAAGCTATCTTCTTTCTTCAAAGCTACAGGATCCCCTGGGAACATTGTTGTGGAGTTTTGTACAGACGGGGCTCCAGCGATGCTGGTATCAAAATCAGGGGTTTCCCGAAGCGTGTCAAGGAAGTAGCTCCGAAAGCCAAGGGGGTTCATTGTATGATCCATCGTTTTGCACTGGCGTCGAAAACCCTCCCTGATGAATTTGCAAGATCCTGGAGGCAGTGGTCAAATGCGTCACTTTGTAAAAGCTGGACTCTGAACTCTCGCCTTTTCCAGAACCTTTGGGAGAGACATGATTCGGAGCATGAAGCTTTTTCCCCTTTTACTCCAAAATGCGCTGGGTTTCCAAGGGCAATGTGTGAATCGAGTGTTTGAACTTCGGGGGAGCTTAAATTGTTCCTGGGAAAAGCAAGGGAAGATGATCTGTTTTAGTCACTTCAATGAGGTTTTATGGGAGCCACGTCTGCATATTTAGCAGATATCTTTGAGCAGCTTAATAGGTTGAATCTGAAGCTACAGGGCAAGGAAAAAAATGTGTTTCACCTGATGGATTGTCTTCGTGGGTTTCTTGCCAAGCTCCAGAATTGGCAAAAAAAAGTCGGTGCCGGGAATGTTGCCATGTTTGGGAAAAACCTTTTTAGCTGTCCTTGACAGAATGAAGAAGATAGTCTGCTTGACCCATTACTTAAAACTGAATCACTCCCGCATCTGAGATCCTTGGAAAGTGAAATTAATAGGTACTTTCTAGAATTCGAGGAGGAAGAAGGGAAGTTGGTAATGAATCCATTCTCTGGCACTCTTGATATTACTACTATTCCCAGTAATGTTCAGGACGAGTTCCTTGAAACTCCAACATGATTCTGCTGCCAAATATCTCTATGAAAAAATCTCTGAATGTATTCTGGTGTTCAATGCTCAGTCATATCCAAAAGTCAGTGAGATTGCACTTCGACTACTCTTGCCTTTTTCAAATACCTATTTATGTGAGTTGGTTTCTCCACCCTTCTACAAATCAAGAATAAGAGCCGGAAACCGATTGGATGTGGACCCCGACATGAGATGTGCATTGTCAGTGACACAACCTCGGGTTCGTCAACTGACTGAAAAAAAACAATATCAGCCTTCCCCCTGATGTGTGATAAAATATGCAGAGATTAATTTAACTTTTTCCCAACCAATTCAGATTTGCTAGTGTCCGCTAGTCTTTTGTAGGCAAGTGATGTAAGTTAAGCATATCACAGAAATCTATCAAATATAAGATAATTATGACTGTAAACTTTGTAATAAAGCAAGGGTGTTCTCTTCATCAACTTTTTTTTTTTTTTTTTACCTTTTTTTGGGGGGGTGGGATTTGGGAGAAACATTAAGGGAGCCACACGAATGTTGAGAATTCATGAAGGGGGGGAAAGGAGTGAAAAAGGTTGAGCCCACTGTCGTAGCCGAAACGCCCCTGACAACACGCGCACTTTTTGCCACCATACGGGCATCTTTTGTATCAAAATACCAAAAGATGCCGAAAAATATCGCTCATGTGACACCGCCTTTACATTTCCATCCAATGATGGATCCAGGGGGTAGATGCTCGAAGAAACATGCGCGACTCCGCGTTTGTACCAAAAGAAAGCCAGTATCAGGCATCAAATGGTAGCAAAATACCAAAAGATGTCGGAAAAAAGTGTCCGTGTGATACGACCTTAAAGGCCATGTCACACGGTCACTTTTTCCGGCATCTTTGGTATTTTTCTACCATTGATGCCTGATACCGGCATCTTTTGGGAGCAAATGCGAAGTCGTGGGATGTTCGTTATCTTGCCACCAGGAGGGGAAGCAGCAACGGAGGTCGTTATCGCCAGCAACGACCCCTCTCTCCGACTACCTAGATACTTCTTTTCCTTACGACGGAAGCTACAAAGCCTCCTCGGTCGGTCGTAAACAAGTCGGAATGCGCTGACTGACTAAGACGAGTAATGACGTCATCAAGCTCATCATCATTCACCAGCCAATGAATGACACGTTTTTAAAACTTCTCGACCAATCACAAGTCAGCGAGACATATTTCGGGCAAGAATGGCATGCCAGACTGCCTCTCTCCGCCTTCTGTCCCAGTCATCTCAAATTAATTCTTGTTTTAAATTCGGAATGCTTGCAATTTAAGGAGTTTTAAAGTATCAGATAGTAAGATATATAAGTAAGGAGCCTGTGTTTGCTAGGTTTTGGTGGTAGAAGGTGTTTATGTGGGGTTTAAATAGTGAATATGTGTGATATGGGGAGGCCCCGCGGCAAGAATTTCTCCGTCACTCACTGCCCCGCCAGCAGTCACCTCATCATATCATCTATATATAACATCTCACCATAATCACTAACTTGTATAATAACGAGTAATAAGACGTTTAATCCTGCCCAACCTACCGTGGCGGAGTAGCTGGCGGCTCCGCCCGCCGCCTCTCAAAAGTTATGAGTAAAAACCCGCCGTTATCCGCCTCACTTGTGCCTTCCTGAAGAAGACAGTCAGCTCCCACGCCTGTGATAGCACCATAGGATATCACCAGGGATCATAGGAATCCTCAAGGGTTCTCGCTCCCCTACTAAATATTACCAGACATCTACCTCGGTGGTGATAATTACATCAAACCTCACGGGCTTCATCCTGCTGCTGCTGGTGCTGCCGAAGGCCGCGCTGCCAACGTGGATGAGCCCTTGCTTGTTTTTTGTCTCTACTCATATATATGAATAATACCATCCAATGCAATCAATGTCTACATTCACCTATAAAAAAGATATTTCATAGCAACCAAGCAATAATGAGCATGCCTGGCGACTTCCGACCTCTGCTAATACCGGTCTTGAGCAGCCGTTGGCCAGTGTGCACGTTTTACGACCCCAAACCACGATTTTCCGCGCTGTGGGTTCCGTCGTTGGACTTCGACCAAAAATGGTCTTAAAGTGTTTTGTGGCTTCCCTCCCATTTCTGGCATCTTTGCTGACATCTCGGAGCAGCCGACGTGGCAAGCAAGACTTGTACGAACTACAAAATTTCAGTGAAAATAAAGATAAAGACCAATCTTGGGTGGTCAAGAGATGCTGTAGCATCTCTATTTGATGGTTAGGGAAAATTTAAATGCTGTATATAGGGAATATAGCTGTTAGTAATTTTGTATAGTAATAGTAATATGGTGTTAGATGAGAGGAGAAAAATAAAGATGGTGGAGGAAAATAAGTGTTTGGTTTGAGTAGGGTAGGATAATAAATAGGTTTTAACTCTATATATACAAGACACGTGCATGATATGGTACATGCGTGTTATTAGATAATTTTACGTATGATTTAGATATTATGTTAAGTTTTGAGTTGTTGATGAGGAGTAATGAACGGAAATGTTGATACAAACAGATACTTAATAGGCTGCGTTGTGTCTTGACTATAGTAACGGCGATGCCGGAAACTATCGCTCGTGTGACCCCGGCCTTAACATCATAACATCAGCTGTTTTATCGTCTGTGGGGATCAGTCCCTCTACCTCCGTAGTTTGACTTCAGAAAAAAATTAGACAATGGAAAGACGTGCAAGGATAATTCTAGATAGAAAAGAGGGGAACTCTCAAAAGAAGACAAGTCTCCCCCAAGAAAACAACGCTTCAGATCTAAATGGCTTTAAGGTAAATCACTTAGCGTGTTCATGTAGCAACTTCAGGTTCATGGAACCACCTTAATTGTCTCCGTGCAATTATAATACAATATTGTAGAATGATGAGCAGGTTGTACACCATTTCGCCATTGCCTTCATACTACAATATTGTACAATGATGAACAGTGGGTACACCATTATTACCATTTCCTTCACTGTATAGTATATTCACATGGTACTAGTAAGTGAAGAATATTAGGCAAGGTCAATGTTTAACTCGTTATATATTATACATTTTCTGATCATCATTAAGCTGGTCCCTAAAGTTGCACTTTATAAAAAACGTGTTATGTGCATTTCTTGTTTTAACATTTTTCTATTTCATGTAGGGACAGGCGCGGGGATATTGGCACTGTACGTAGGGACTCGTTAGGGACTTTTCATGGTTTCTGTAGAGATATTTGGACCAAATATGAGTGTAAAGGAGTAGGCAACACTGCGCGCGCCACGCTACCAAACCTTCAGTGAAGTTCAGTCTTCCCCGAATTTTCAAGCACTGTTTCAAAATCCTTATACTTTTCCGCTTCCTGTGGTATGTAGCACGTACCAATAAGGAAAAGGGTAGGTGGTCAAAATGGCTAAGAAAGTTAAACTACTACTGCAAACTGGCACAGTGACGGGTGAGCATTGCTCCCTATACAGGAGAGACTGTTCTCGGGAGAGCTTTCAGAGGCTCCACCCGTCACGGTACCAGTTTGAAACAGTTTAACATTCTTAGCCATTTTGACCACCTACCCTTTTCCTTATTGGTACGTGCTACATACCACAGGAAGCGGAAAAGTATAAGGATTTTGAAACAGTGCTTGAAAATTGAATGCGACCAAAACTTATGGAGTTACAGCGAGTTGAAGCAAAATAAGCAAGAAAAAATATTTATACACTCTTTTACTTTCCTTCAATTATCTTAATATTAGTGTTGTCTTCCTGTAATTTTTTTATGCTCATGATATGCAGCAATGTATTATGAACACGATGGTAGGGTCAGCTTTCATAAATATCATCTGGTAGCTTGGTAATATCGGGTAGGAGTACAACATTTCAATGCACTGAAAACCTAAAAATTCGCCTACTCCTGTGATAGTCAGTCATGACTTTATTTTTTACCCTATTGAGTTATGAATGGTATGTTGTTGTTGAACAATCACTGCCTGATTCACTGATGCAAACAAAATAGGCCTATCTTGTGTAAGAGATGAGTAAAGCCAAGAAATATGAATATTTTTCTGAGGCAACACAAGGGTTTTGGGTTGCGGCTAGGCAAGTACCACCACCATCGCCACCAAGGAAGCTAGAGAGACACCCTGTGTTCGACATAGATGGCAGCACCGTACGGGTTTCAAACTTTACTGTGGAGTCAGATTTCCTTGTACTCTAGCTTCCTTGAGCGGGACAGTGAGCGACAGTGAGGCTAATGTTGAAACAGTTAAAAAAAAAAAAAAAAAAAATATGAGAAGTGTGTTCCGGAAATATATTAAGAAAATAACTGCCTCTGTGAAATTTGGTGTGAACGCGGATGATGTTTACGCTCCTCAGTTGTGGTATCAGATTCCATCAAAAGTAATTCGATCCTCGTTGCATAGACCCATCATGGGAACCGCTCTCCACCGTTTCTATCACCAACTGAATTGATCCTGATGTGCGGTCGGATCGTTAGTGGGTGGTAGGATATCCATCGGATCAGATCGTACGACCAATCGTACCGTGGATGGGGGCCTTTATGGTGTGACGTCACGGGCGATGTACCAGGCCTTATCATCTCGGTGGCCACGGTTGCGCTCGCTCGCTTATCACCTGGTGAATCATTCATTGAATGTCGCCGACTCCCTCCCACTCACTATTGATTCGCATCGCATTAGACTATGGACCTGTTACAAGAACATTTTAAATATCGTGGCAAAGAATGAAACGCATACATTTAAAAAAAATGATGTTATTTTTCCTTTTAAACAAATAAATGTTTTACATATTTACTTCAAAAATAAACCATATCCATTTCATATTATCCATTTTCAACTGCTAAATTCCTGTTCTTCATAATATATTCTTACAAAATAGCATTTAGGAAAACAAGTTCACGGACCTTTCCAGGGCTAAGTCTGTTTCTCCTATCCTTATGATTTGCCTTGTCTTGGAAAAGATGCGCTCTGATGGCACTGAAATAGCCACAACGCAGAGCCTAGTCTTCAGGACTGCACAAGTGTTCTAGAAAACTAGGGCGCGAGATATCCACCATTCCAAGGGGTCGGCTGTTCGGGGTATGAGCTGCTCAGACAGGAACCCTTTAACCTCCAACGTTGCCTCTGTCACGGGATTTTGGATCCGTGGCCTCAGGCTGGTGACTCGCTCCTAATATCTGCCCAGACCAGAGGAACTGTATCCGTGGGAGGATTGGAGGGTGGGTCATCTCCCCCTCCTCTGTGCTGGGTGTTGCTAGTGGCGGTGGTCTTGCTACCCTTGATGCAACTGCCACTAGGCCCACTACCCTCGTCACGGCATCCTGTTCGTGTTTCTCATGAATGATTGCATGTTTCTTGAACCTGAGGTCTAAGGATGCAGCCTCTGCTAGGACGTTCACCTGCTCAATCCCCCCAAATCGTTTGGTCAATTCCGCCATAAGGATGTTAATCATCTCACGGACTGGTTTGTGGATGGACGACCTTTTCTGCCGGTGTGCAGTAGCCCTCTGGAGCCCAATGTTATAATATAAAATAATAGTAAATAAATGTCAATAATAAATAGTTAGTAATAATAATAATAATAGTTAGTAATAATAAGTTAAATAGCCAATAAAATGTTAGTAAAATTGAAGAAAAAAAATTAATCACGCAACGCCAAATAACATTGTGGAACATTAAGACGTTACCCGCAAATGGCTAATCTGGCAACTTTGTTACAGCGCAAATTATTATATTGGCTTTCATTTCATTGTCCTGTAGAGCAGGAAAACTTATTCTATTTAGTGACGAGTTTTTATGATGCTAGGAAATAGGAATTAAACAAATTCTAATGAACGAGTTATTAGAAATGATGACTCGATACACCCGATTCAGTGAAAGGAGTCGTTCGATTTGAACGAGTGACTCGCGAGTCTCGATACACCCGATTCAGTGAAAGGAGTCGTTCGATTTGAACGAGTGACTCGAGTCTCGATACACCAGTGTCCTGGCAGATGCCAAAGAGATAAGACGTGCCCGTTATAAGCTCTTTATATACAAGCTTTTAGTAAATAAAAAAGAGTGGGACATTTTATTTCAGACTAGCTTTTATTATCTAAAAAGCGAAAAATTTAAGACGAATGCCGTGTTTTTAACAAAGTGGACTGAAATGTATTTCTTTACTGACGTTGGAGTTAAAGCTGTATGTTTGATTTGTCATGAAACATTTGCTGTGTTCAAGGAATACAATTTGAAACGGCACTTTCAAACCAAGCATGCTAACTTTGGACACAATTTATCAAAGCAAGAACTGCAAAAGAAAGCAACTGATCTGGTAAAAAGTTTGAAGCAACAACAAACTGTGTTTGAGAAAACTTCATCTTTACAAAGGAATGCGACAAAGGCAAGTTTTGTATTGGCCAATAAAATAGCAAAGCAAAACAAGTAATTGCAGAAGCAGAATTTATTAAAGATTGCCTGGTTGATGCTGTCAGTGTTGTGTGTCCTAAAGTTAAGTCAAAAGTAGAAGCCATATCTCTGTCACGAAGAACTATTGTTCGTCGCATAGATGCAATTGCAGTGAATATTAAAGAACAGCTGTTAACAGCCAGTGATAGTTTTCAGTGGTTTTCTATTGCTTTAGATGAGAGTACTGATATTCAGGATACTGCTCAGTTACTCATTTACATCAGAGGAATTGACAAAAACTTTGAGATTACAGAGGAATTGTTATGTATGGAGTCTCTCAAAGACACAGTTACTGGAAAAGATATGTACAACAGTGTCATTAACAGTCTAATCAGGTCTGGATTAAGCCTGGATAAACTGGCAAGTATTACAACTGATGGTGCTCCTTCACTCACAGGTAAACATTTTGGCCTTGTGAAGTTGATGAATGATAAAATCAAAGAAGACTTTCCACTGCACAGTGCGTTGTCTTTTCATTGCATCATACATAAAGAAAGCCTCTGTAAGTCTTGTTTAAAACTAAAATGTTTATGTTATGGATCCAGTGGTGCGTGCAGTGAATTCAATAAGAGCACGGGGACTGAAACACAGGCAATTCCGAAGTTTCTTGGAAGACCTCGAGGCAGATTTTACTGATATGCTGTACCACACAAATGTCCGCTGGTTAAGCATGGGAAAAGTACTAAAGAGGGTGTGGGACCTCAAAGCAGAGATTGTCATGTTTTTCAATATGAAAGACATCTCTTGTGACTTTTCAAAGGAAATGGAGAGTGACGAATGGGTTTGTGATTTTGCATTTGCTGTGGACATAATGCAAAAGCTGAATGAGCTAAACACAAAACTACAAGGCAAAGGTATATTTGCTCATGAATTGTACCTGGAAGTGAAAGTCTTTCAATCGAAACATAAACTTTTTGCCAAGCAGCTGAATGAGCAAAACTTTGTTAATTTTCCTCTGTTGAAAACACGAGTGGTTACACAAGCATTATCAGACAAGTACAGTTTCCAGTTGATGGCTTTAAAAGAGGAATTTATCAGAAGATTTGCTGATTTCAAGGCAATTGAAGGACAGTTCGATTTGCTCAGCTCACCTTTTGCCTGTGACATTGAAACAGCTACTGAAGAACTGCAGATGGAACTGATTGATTTGCAAGCCGACAACTCTTTAAAGAGGATGTTTGAAATTAAACCACTGGTCGAGTTTTATGCATCTCTGTACTCAGAAAAGTTTTAAAATCTGAAGAAATTTGCAAGAAAGATGTTTGTGTTGTTTGCATCAACTTACATTTGTGAGCAGACTTTCTCTATAATGAAAATTAACAAGTCAAAGAACAGATCACTTCTCACAGACTCAAATCTTCAGTCAGTGTTAAGGATCAGCACAAGCAACTTGACACCTAATTTTAACAAGCTGGTAAATGACTGCAGTCAGATGCATCAATTGACATTGACATTGTTCTGTTACTTACTGAGTTACTTTGTTTTTCAAATAAATGTGTTACATGTGAAGTTTCTACTTTAAAATATTAATGAAAAAAAAAGAATTGCTTTTTTTCTTCTTTATAAACCTTTTCTTTTTGGCTATTTTAAATATTAATTATTGAACTTAATATACTATGCGGCCCTTTAAAATTGTGAATTTGTGAATGTGGCCCTTGCACTGAAAAGTTTGCCCACCCCTGCCCTAGACCAACAATTGCACGAATACCTTTTGTTAAGCTCAACCATATCTACCCTAAGCATCTATCTGTTTCTTTTTTACTTATATATATATTAGACAGATTTATAGATATAGTTTTTATATTTTGCGCACCCTTGTGCCGTTCAATGACCAGCAGCTTATTGATGCACCATACATCTATCTTTTATCCGTCTAACATATTGTTATGTCTTGATGGAGAGCGTGTCTGCAGGAATCGTATTCCACTTTGAAAAATGTACATTTCTTATTCGCAAGAGTTTTACGCATGTATGCACTTTTCCCTTGATTTCTGAAATATTTTTTCGGGTAATATGCCTTTAAAAAAAACTTAATTCGGTAATTTATCAATGGAATTTAAATTTGCTTATACCACAGGGCAGCCTGTTGAAATCTATATTTTTTCTCCATAACGTTTTCTCGTTGCTAATACGGTTCTTGAGATATTATGGAAACATTGCTTCCCCCTTTTTTTCCGCAGCCTCGTACTGATACATTCCACGGCTAACGTTTTTTTTTAACCGAACTAAATTCAACAAATGAGCTTCAGTCTTTCAGTTTCCGTCTCAGGGATTAGACGTACGCGTGCGACCTCTCTCTTGAAAGTCAGTTAAGGCGGCTTCACACTAGCACTTTTTCCGTCTAGTTAGTCGAACTTCGTCGCTCTGACTAGTTTTTTCTCGCTCTGACTAGTTAGTCCGTCTGCATCAGTCAAGTCTGAGGCAGGGCGCTCGTGATCGTCTTTGTCTGCCAAAGTTGAAGTCACTTTCTTAGTCAAATCAAAATCCATAGTGATTACTTTAAAGATATTCGTATAAATCAGTATTTTTGCAAATTATAATTCAATAGTTTTAGAAGTATTATAAATATTCAAGTGATATTGTACATGTAGATACATTTAAAAGCCGGTTCTATATAACAGCCAACAGTTCTCTCGCATGATTCGATTGAAAAGATTTACTACAAAAAGTCAACTCACCGAAACACACCCTGACACACAGTGGTGTTAAGAATTATGAATGTTTAGAGTGTGGGACAAGATTTGCTAGAAAGAGTCAGCTCACCAAACACCCTGACACACAGTGGTGTTAAGAATCATGAATGCCTAGAGTGTGGAAAAGATTTACTACAAAGAGTGACCTCACCTCACACACCCTGACATACAGTGGTGTTAAAAATTATGAATGTTTAGAGTGTGGGAAAAGATTTACTACAAAGAGTGACCCCACCACACACACCCTGACAAAACAGTGGTGTTAAGAATTATGAATGTTTAGAGTGTGGGAAAAGATTTACTACAAGAGTGACCTCCCCACACACCCTGACACACAGTGGTGTTTAAGAATTATGAATGTTTAGAGTGTGGGAAAAGATTTACTATAAAGAGTGACCTCACCAGACACACCCTGACACATAGTGGTGTTAAGAACCATGAATGCCTAGAGTGTGGGGAAAAGGTTTTATACCCGTTCTGAACTCACCAGACACACCCTGACACACAGTGGTGTTAAGAATTATGAATATTTAGAGTGTGGGAAAGATTTACTACAAAGAGTCAACTCACCGAGCAACACCCTGACACACAGTGGTGTTAAGAATATGAATGTTTAGAGTGTGGGAAAAGATTTGCTACAATGGGTCACCTCACCACACACACCCTGACACACAGTGGTGTTAAGAATTATGAATGTTTAGAGTGTGGGACAAGATTTGCTAGAAAGAGTCAGCTCAACCAAACACATCCTGACACACAGTGGTGTTAAGAATGATGAATGCCTAGAGTGTGGGAAAAGATTTACTACAAAGAGTGACCTCACCTCACACACCCTGACACACAGTGGTGTTAAGAATTATGAATGTTTAGAGTGTGGGAAAAGATTTGCTACAATGGGTCACTCACCATACACACCCTGACACACAGTGGTGTTAAGAATTATGAATGTTATAGAGTTGTGGGAAAAGATTTGCTACAATGGGTTCCTCACCACACACACCCTGACACACAGTGGGGTTAAGAATTTGAATGTTTAGAGTGTGGGAAAAGATTTACTACAAGAGTGACCTCACCAGACACACCCTGACACACAGTGGTGTTAAGAATCATGAATGCCTAGAGTGTGGGAAAAAATTTACTACAAAGAGTGACCTCACCTCACACACCCTGAACACAGTGGTGTTAAGAATTATGAATGTTTAGAGTGTGGGAAAAGATTGCTACAATGGGTCACCTCACCATACACACCCTGACACACGTGGTGTTAAGAATTATGAATGTTTAGAGTGTGGGAAAAGAGTTGCTACAATGGGTCACCTACCACACACACCTGACCACAAGTTTTGGTTGTTAAGGAAAATTAAAAATTTGAATGGTTTTGAGTGTGGGAAAAGTTTTAAAGAA
>JACEEZ010008049.1:0-13242 GCA_016584305.1 Chionoecetes opilio
AAAGTTTACCTCCCCATGATCCCCCAAACCCATTTTAAATGGGGCCCGCTTTCCATAAAAACTCCATTAAAATAAATTTTTTTGGAAATTTGAAAAGGAAAATAAACCCTATCTTTTTAAAAATATTTGGGGGGTTTCGGGGTTTTTAAAGGGTTTCCAAAATTTTTTTTTTTTTTTTTTTTTTTTTTTTTTTTTTTTTTTTTTTTTTTTTTTTTTTTTTTTTTTTTTTTTTTTTTTTTTTTTTTTTTTAAAATAAAATATTTAAAATAAAAAACATTTATGATAAAAAGGGTACTCGGCTCTGGGTATTGGTTTGGGGTTTGTGAACCCCAGGGGTTTCAAGGGGCCAGGCGTTGGGGGCCCAAATTTTTCCTGTTGAAGGGGGAATTTTAAAATAAGGGAGGCCGGTTTTAAAAAAAAAATTTTCCCCTCCCCCGGGGCCGGCCCCAGAAAAGGGCCCGTTTTAAAATTTTTGGGATTAACCATTAAAATTGGGGGACCCAAAAAAAGAAATTTTTGGGGTTAATAAATTTTGAAGGGGCCCGTGTTAGATGAAGGGCCCAAAATTTGTTTTGGTTTGGCCCTTTGGGTTTAATGAAAAAACCGGGGAGAAAAAAGGTTTTAAAGCGGGTGGAACGGGGCCAAAGGGGGGTTTAAACCCGGTAAAAGAAGGGGGAAATTTTCCAATAAATGACCCTTTTTTTTGGGGCCTGGGAAAAATCTCAACGTAAACTTTTTGGGTAAAATTTGGAATTCTGGGCCATTATATTTTTACTTTTTTTGTTTCGAATTTTTTAAAGGGGTTTTGTTTTTGTGGGTTGAAAAATTTTCTTTTTTTTTAAAAAAAAATTTTGGTTTTTTTCATGCTATTATTATTTGGGTTTCCCGGGGCTTTTTTTTTTTTAAGTGGCTAAATTGAGTACTTGGAAAAATTCTTCCCTTTTTAATTTAAAAATTGGGGCCCAGGGGGGCTTTTTAAAAGGGAAACGTTTCCCTTTGGGAATGAAAAAAAAAAAAAAATTTCACTTGTTTTAAAAGTTTTTGAATTTTTTATAATCTTTTAAACCCTTTTTTTGTAATTTTGTTTAAAAATGTGGTGTTAAATTTTTTGAGTAGGGGGAAATTTTTAAGGGTTTTTTTCCTTAGGGGAAGAAAAAGGGGGAAAAAACAAACGGATGGGGCCCGGGTGAAACGGGGCCTAGTGGGGTTGGGGCACCAACGAGGGGGCCCTAAAATTTTAGGGGCCCGGGCCCACAAAACATTAAATTTTAAAATTTTTAAAAATTTTTAACATTTTTTACTTTAAAGGGTCGCTGTTTTTGGGGGAAATTTTTCAAAATTTTTAAAAATTTTTTCTTGTTAAAACCCACAGGAACCCCCCGGAAAGGAGGAAGAAATTTTTTAAAGGGGCAGTGTTTTTAAAGGGGGGGGTGTTCGGAGAAAAATTTCGTTTTCCCATTGGTTTAATGTTTATAAAACTTTATCCCGTGTGATTTTGTGAAGAAACTGGGTGTTTTTGTTAGGTTATGTTTTTTCTTGGGGAAAATTTTTGGGGAAAGAAACTTTTGCAGGGGTTGGGGTTTTCCAAAAAACAGCCAAAAAGGGTGGGAGGAAAAAGGGGTTCCCCCTTTTTAAAAAGCAACCAAAAAACCCCAAAAATTGTTTTGGATTCTTTAAAGAGGGGGGGTTCCGGGTCCCCTGGAAAATTCAAAAATTTTCCTTTTTCCCAAAAAGGAAGCGGGCGGGAAGAAAATAAAATTCCCAAGGGGGTTCCCAAGGGAAAAAATGCCCCAAATGGTTTTTTGCAAACGGCTGATATCCGGAGGGAATTTTGGCAAACTACAGTGGTTAAGGGTCCTTTGTAAAAGGGAAAGTTTTTTTGTTCCGGGTTTTTCCCCAAACCGTAAAAATGGTTTGGAAAAAGTTTTCCCTCTTTTAACCCCAAAGGGTCCCCGGGGAAACTTTGTTGTGGAGTTTTTTAAACCCGGGGGGAGCAAAAATTTTTCCCAAAATAAAGGGAAAAAGGGTTCGGAAAGTACCCCAATGGGGGGGTTTTTAGGGACCATCTTTTGAAATTTGGGCGAAATTTTTACCCTTAATGTTAAAAGACCTACAGGGAAAAGGAAAGAAAAGGGGGTTTTCCCTTTCCGAATTTGTCTTCCCGGGGAAAATTTCCCTTTTCCAAGGCCCCCCAAGGGCAAGGGAAATCGGTGGGTTTTTGGGGGAGTTTAAAAAAGGGTTTTCCTTTAAACGGGGAAAAGGATGTCTGTTGAAAACTTAAAATTAAAAATAGCCACTCTTAATTTTGGAAAATTTTTTTGAACCTTAATAGTTTTTTTAAGTTCAGGGGAAGGGAAAGGAAAGTTTTTTTAAGGGTTTTCCATTTTTTCCCAACTCCTTGGAAAAACTGCAATTTCCCATTTTTAAAATTTCGGGCTTTTCCTTGACTAAAAGATTCTGTTTGCCCAAATTCTTAAAAGAAAAACCCCTCTGAGAATTTTTGGGTTGTTTAATGGTTTTCAGTTTTCCCAAAAGAAGGGAATTTTGGATTTCAATCTCGGGCCTTTTTTAATTTTCCCAAAATTTGGGGGAAAATTCCCCGGGTTCTCCCCCCTTTCTCCAAAATTCAAGAAAAAAACCCCGGGAAGATTTGGTTTTAACCCCGAAAAAATGGAGATTGCATTGCCCCCTTTCCCCCAACCCCTTTTTGGATTCTTTTCCCCCCCTTCCTAAAGAAAAAAACCACCCTTCCCACGGGTGTGTTGATAAAATTTTGAAAAGATTAAAAACTTTTCCCCCCAGATTTAAAAAATATGAGGTTTTTAAACTTTTTCCCCCGGTTCATTTTGAAGGTTTCCAAAAGGAGTCTTTTTGGGTTTTTAAAGCTTTATCCCAAAAACCCCTATAAAATTAAAAAATTATGACTGTAAACTTTTTAAAAAAAGAAAAGGGTGTTTTTTCATAAACTTTTTTTTTTTTTTTTTCCCTTTTTTTTTCCCGGGGGGGGAATTTGGGGGAAAAAGGGAAAAGGGGAGCCACACGAATGTTGAAAATTCTAAAAGGGGGGGAATGGGTAAAAAAGGTTGAAAAACCACTGTCGTAGCCGAAAAAAAAGTGTAAAAACCCCACGGCACTTTTTGCCACCATTTAACCGGGCATCTTTTGGTTTTAAAAATCCCAAAAAGGGATCCCGGAAAAATATCCCCCTCATGTGCCCCCCTTTTTACATTTCCACCCAATGAGGGATTCCGGGGGGGTAGATGCTCGAAGAAACATGGCGACTCCGCGTTTGAAACAAAAGTTTCCCATATCAGGCATAAAAATGGTAGAAAAATCCCAAAAGATGTGGAAAAAAGTGTCCGTTTTAAACGCCCTTTGGGGCCCAGTCACACGGTAACTTTTTCCGGATTTTTTGGGTTTTTTTCCCACCTTTTGGGATCCCTTGATCCCGGGCATTTTTTTGGTAGCAAACCCCCCCCCCCAAGCGTGCATGTTCTTTTTCTTGCCCCCAGGGGGGGAACCCAGCAACGGAGGTCGTATGCCAGAAACGCCCACTTTTCCCCGACTCCCTTAGATACTTTTTTTTCCTTACGACGGAAGCAAAAAAGCCTCCCTCGGTGGGGTCGTAAACAAGTGGGAATGCGCAAACTGACTAAAAAACGAGTAATGACGTCATCAAGCTCATCATCAGTCACCAGCCAATGAATGAAAAACTTTTTTTAAAATTTCCCTTCGCCCAAAACACAAGCCCGCGAGACATTTTCCGGGGCAAGAAGGGCATTCCAACTCCCCTCTCCCCCCTTCTGTCCCCTTATCTCAAATTAATTCTTGTTTTATTCGGAATGCTTGAAATTTTTAAGGATTTTTAAATGTATCAGATAGTAAGAATATAAGTAAGGACCCCTGGGGTTTGCTAGTTTTTGGGGGTAGAAGGTGGGGTATGTGGGTTGAAATAGTAAATATGTGTGATATGGGGGGGGCCCCCGCGGCAAATTTTTCTCCGTCTTTTCACTGCCCCCCCAAAGTAAACCTCGTATTCATCTTAAATCACCCTTTTTTAAGGTGACACAGGGTCCCCCCCTTGATTTAGAAAAAGACACGTATAAAAAACATCTCACCATAATCCAAAACTTGATAATAAGGGAAGTAATAAACGTTTAATCCTCCCAAAAACCCTCCCGTGGGGATACTGCGGCCCCGGGCCCGCCCCCCTTTTCAAAAGTTATGATTTAAAAACCCCCGTTATCCGCCCCACTTTTTCCCTTTCCGAAGAAGACAGCCCGTTTCCCAACCCCTGTGAAAAAAAACCATAGGATATCCCCAAAGGGACCCTGGTTCCTAAAAGGGTTTCTCGCCTCCCCTACTAAATATTCCCAGACTCCCCCCTGGGTGGTGAAAATTACATCCCCCCTCACGGGGCTTCTTTCCGCTGTGCTGTTCTGCCAAAGGCCCGCTGCCAAAACGTGGAGGACCCCTTGCTTTTTTTTTCTTTCCCCAAATCATATATATGAAAAAATATCCCCAAAATAAATCTATGTCTACATTCACCTATAAAAAAGATTTTCATAGCAAAACCAAGCAATAATGAGCAGCCTGGCGACTTCCGCCCTCTGCTAAAAACCGGGTCTTGAGCAGCCGTTGGCCAGTGGGACTTTTTCGCCCAAAACCCTACGTTTTTTCCGCGCTGGGGGGTTTCCGTCTTTGGATTTCCCGGGCCCAAAAAAATGGCCCTTAAAGTTTTTTTGTGGCTTCCCTCCCAGTACGGAAATCTTTGCTGACATCTGGGACCCGCCGACGGGGCAAGCAAGACTTTTTACGAACTACACATTTCAGTGAAATAAAGATAAATGCCCAAATTCTTGGGTGGTAAAGAGAGGCTGTGGAATCTCTATGTGATGTTTTTGGGGAAAAAAAGGGTGCTGTAAAAGGGGGGAATATACCCTGTATGTTTTTGGGTTTTTAGAAAATGGGGAATATAGTGTAGATGAAGGAGAAAAATAAAGATAAGGGGGAAGGAAAAAAAAGGGTTTTTGGGTAGGGGGGGGGGTGGAAAATAAATGGGTTTTTAAAAAAACTCAAATATAACAAGACACGTGCATGATATGGTACATGCTTGTTTTTTTAGATTTTTTTAAAAGTTTTACTTAGAATATAGTTTTTTTGATTTGTTGATGGGGAGTAATGACGGAAAGGTTGATAAAAACAGATAGTTAATAGGCGGGCGTGTGTCTTAAACTACAGTAACGGCGTTTGCCGGAAACTATCGCTGTGTGAAAAGGGCCCTTTTACCCACCCAAACATCAGCGTTGTAATCGCCCTGGGGGGATCAGTCACTTCCCTCCGTAGTTTAAACTTCAGAAATTATTAGACAATGGAAAAAAATGGTGCAAGGAAAAATTCTAGATGGGAAAAGGGGCGAACTCTCAAAAAAGACAAATTCCCCCCCAAAAAAACAAGGGCTTCAGACAAAAGGGGCTGAAGGTAAGTATTTAAAGCGTTTTCAGGGTAGCAACTTCGGGTTCTTTGGAACCCCCTTAATTGTCTCCTGAATTATAATAAAATTTTGGGTAGAATGATGACAGGTTGTAAAACCATTTTCGCCTTTGCCTTCAAAATACAGTATTGTACAATGATGAACAGTGGGAAACACCATTATTCCCTTTTCCCTTCACTGTATGTATTTTCACATGGTACAAAGAAGTGAAAATATTGGGAAAGGTCAATTTTTAAAAACTCTTTATATAATATACTTTTCTGATCTCTTTAAGCGGGCCCCCAAAAAGTTGCACTTTAAAAAAAACGGGGTTTATGTGCATTTCTTTTTTTAAACATTTTTCTATTTCATGTAGGGACAGGCGCGGGGGGTAAAATTGGACTGTACGTAGGGGCTGTTAGGGGGCTTTTTAGGTTTCTGTAGAGATTTGGAAACCCAAAAATGAGTGTAAAGGTGTAGGCAACACTGCGGCCGGGGCCCCTTTTTAAACCCAAAACCTTTATTTAAGTTCGTCCTTTCCCCGACCCCTCGGTGGGAGAAACACGTTTGGCCCGGGGTTCACCCCGCTATGCATAGGGCATTCCCCCCCCGTAGAAAAATTTTGCCCGGGTGTTTCACGAGTTTCTGGCCACACCCCGGCCCCTTGTTTGAGTGTTCACCGACCCCCAAAGGGGAACCCTGAAGGGTTTGGGGGCGTAGGCCCATACCCTTTAGGGGGCCCCCTTTGAGGGGTTTCTGGAAAGGGCTGTGGAGTGGGGCCGCAGCGACTCCCTTTATAGGTCCGCTTAAGTCCCGAGAGGGGGAGCATCAGGGCTGGTACGACCCTTTTGACGGCGGGGCCCGTTTAGCCCTCCTGCCCCTGTAGGATAGTTTTCTGGACAAGTATACCATCCCCCCCTCAGGGGACGATGTTTCTTTGGCCCAAGTGGCACTTTTGTTTTTTTTAGGTTTTTTTTAAGCTTTTTTTTTCTGCCCCCTGCCTTTGCGTTTTTTTCTGGGTCATTTCCCCACCCCTAAAAGGGAGGGGCCAAATTCCAAATCTCCCCGCCCTTCGTTAGGAGGGGAAAAATCGCCCCGTGATAGATCAGTGAAGCATGCTTCGAACCCCCCTCAAAGGCAAGACAATGTTGCTTCACACCGCCCGTCTCCTACGTCCCCCGCCGCTCTTTTTCTCCTGCCCCCCCCTGACCAAAACCCCCGCCGCCCCACCCCTCCAAGGAAAGGGCCCCGCTACCCGTGTCCCCCACTTTGCTGCCCTTTGACAACTGCTGATTTGGCCCGAACCTTTTTAAAGGAAAAACCTCGCTTTTTAACCACCCTCGCATATTTGAAAAAACCTCCACCAACATGGCCCCCTCCCCCCGGGCCCCATTGCCCAAACCCCCGTCAAAAGTTCCCCACTTTCAGCACCCAAACCCCCCCCCAACGAAGCTCCCACTCTTTTCCATTTCCGTGGACCAACTCCGGATGTTTTGGGAAAGGGGCTGGCACTGGCACTGCCCCGTCAAGTTTTATATAGCCCCCCGTTTAACTCTTTATAAGATTTAAAATTTTTGATCCCTTATTAAATGTGGTCCCTTTAAAATTGCAATTAATAAAAAAAAAAATGAAATTTTTTTTTTTTTTAACATTGTTTATTTCATGGGGGGGAGGGGCAGGCGTAGAGGATATCGGCATTGTACGTAGGGGCTTTTCCCTGGTTTCTGTAGGGATATTATGACCCAAAAAAGAGTGTTTGATTTGGAAAAACTGGGCCCACGACAGGGGCCACATTCAGAGACGCTTAAAAAGTCCATGTCCCCAGGGTGCCAAACAGGGGGTTTTTGGGATTCCCGGGGGAGATTGACGACGACTTAAAGGGCGTTAAGCTGTCAAAAAAAGGCGACTGCCCAGAGGGTGGTGTGGGGACGCAACATACATAAAAAAAACTCATTTAAAAAATAAAGTATGATGTTTTTCTGACTCAAAAACTGAACAGGGCAAGTATACAAAAAGGGAAATTTGCCATATAATAAACCCAGCCGCTTGTGGGTGATATTTTTTTTTTTCGGTGAAAAGCTAAAAGGTGGGCTGCGGGGATATATTAAACATTTCTATTTGTTTATATTGATAGTCCCCTTTTCACAGGAAAATATACCTTCAAAATTTTTAGTTGTGAGGAGTATTTAAAATTTTTTTTTTTTTTTTTTTCGTTTTGTAATTCTTATACAAGAAAAAATATGTACATTTCCCTTTTTTTTAAAATTTACGCTGCTTATGAATACACAAAGGTTTAATTAAGGGAAAAGAAAAATTATGGTTTCCCGTATATAAATAAAAAGGGGTAGGGTATTTACGATGCATGGGTTTTCACTTTGAATTTGGCGGGCAAGATGTACCCTCCATGATTCCCCCTTTAAAAGGGCGCTTATAAAATCCCTTATAAATGGATGAAGAATACCTATCATACATAGTATTCAGTTTTAGGTCCCTATCTACTAGATATTTTAAAAAAAAACTATTCTACTGATAACAAAGGGTACCATGCGCTCGTGGGTATTTAAAGTTGAGGGATTTTATGAACCCGCGGGTAAATACAAGGGAGTCCTGGAGGCCCCACTTGCTTCCTGTGATGCAAAGGGCCTTTTCCTGATGGAGGCGGCATTTTTCCCGCAGGACTCGCTCCGGGCCATAATTTCCCAAAAAAGGGGCACTTCTTCGAAGAAAATGGGCTAAAACCCTTCTAAATTGGCCCCGGGAATTTTCCTGTCATAAACCCCCTTGAGAATCATGGGGTTATCAAACTTTGAATCGAGAAAGCGAAGGGTTGGAAAAGATGCAGAAGCTGATTTTCTGTTATTAAGGCCCGGTACCATGACGAAAAAACTAGCAAAACACGTGTTCAAGCTTGGGGGAATCTATTCCAAAGCGAGTGGGAAATGCTTGTAAAAGCATTTGGGTGGTCCCTAACTCATATTAAAAGTACATTAAATTTCCCTTGACATGTTTTTTTTTGGAAAAAAAAAATCTATTTAAAAAAAAATGTATTATTTTTATCAAATTTCCGGACCCAAAAGGCAACCCACTGTACATGCGTGGGTTTTTTAAAATTTTTTTACGTATTATTTAGATATATAGTTAAGTTTTGTGTTTTTGATGAGAAATTATTTACGGGAAAATTTTTGGGTAAAAAAAAGTTTTTTAATGGGTGCGTGGGTCTTTACTATAGAAAAAAAGTGGATAATATGTGGAAAGGGTTTTGGTTATCAAAAAGGGAAGGGCAGTTTATTAAAAAAAAAAATAAATTTGAGGGGTAGAGTTTGCTAAGAAAAGAAGAAACAATCTGAGCTACTCTGGTAGGGGAAAAGCTCGTGCCCAGTGGTTTCCCCAATGGGGGCCCGGCAAAAATTTTAAAAGGGCCATGGTGGGCTGTTGGCCCAAAAGATACATTTCAAATAAAGTTAGGAAACTGAATAAAAAAAAAAAAAAAAAATTGCATCACGTCCTGGCCCAAAAAAAATGTTCTTGTTTTTTAAAAATTAATTGATTTTAAACATTAAATTACAATAAAAAAATTTTTACATAAAATTTTTTACGAATGTGTGGGTACGGTTTAGTATGTATGTGTGCGGGAAAATTTTAAATTTTTTGTGCAGTGTAGGTGTGATAGAAAACGCGGGGGGAACAAAAGCGTATGAGAAGGGGGAGAGACACGGGGGTTTTAGGGGGGTGAGACCGGGACAAGAGGGAGAAGGCAAAGGAATGATTCCCGTGTGGCCCGGGATATCATCCGTAAAAAACGTGGGTATAATTGATTCTGAGCCCTATATTTGTTATTATTTTTTTCGACAATTAAAACCGGTCGCTGTTTTTCGTGTGTGAAAAATTTCTTATTTTTTGGGGGTTTATTGTTTTTCATGCTCATTCCCTCTTAGGTATTCCTTTTTTTTTTTTTAGTGCTAATATTTATGGGGACTCGCTTTTTCTTCTTCTTATTTCAATTGGGGATTTCGGTCAAGGGGGGCGTTTTTTTGCTGTAGAAAGTACATTTTTGCTTGCTAGGGTTTTAGGTGAAATTTTTTCATCTTTTCCCCTCTCTGTGGGTATGTTTGTGTATGACTGTGTGTTTCTTAAATTTTTGAGGGCCATGGATTGTTATGTTTCCCATTTCTTCAGGCACCACGAAAGTAGTTTTTGGGAAAAAAGAAACTTTTGGGTGCGGGGCTGGTGCTTTTCCAACAACAGACCTAAGTGTGTTGAGGCCTCATACCCAGGTTGCCCTCGAAAAAAGCGAAAACAAAAGAACCCCACACAATTAGTGAAACCTTAATCAAGCCATGTACTTTAAAAATGGTCAAAACGGGGTTCTTGGAGATGCAAGGGAACGTAAAAATTTAACAAAATTTTTTTTGGGCAAACGACACAGTGAAGCGGGAAGTAATTTAAATGTCAGAAAGGGCCCTAAAGGAAAAAGTGATACAGGAAGATTCCCAAAAAGTCTCCCAAATGGTATGTTTGCAATACAGCTGGAGGGGTCAAAAGGTGTGAGTTCTTTTGCACACTACCGTGTTTGTTAGGTTTTGTTTTCTTGGTGATATCAAGGGGAAGGGAAAATTTTGTTATGTACCCGGCTTGAAAACCCCCACAACAGCTAAAGATTTTGGAAAAGCTATTTCTTTTTTCAAAGCTAACAGGGTCCCCCGGGGAAAATTGTTTTGGAGTCTGTACAGGGAGGGGGTCCAGCGATGCTGGTATCAAAAACAGGGTTCCAGGAAACGTGGGCAAGGGAAATAGCTCCGAATGCCAAGGGGGGTTTATTGTATGATCCAAGTTTTGCACCCGGCGTCGAAAAACCCTCCCCGATAATTTGCAAATCCTGGAGGCATTTGGGCAAAAGCGTCAACTTTGTTTAAAAGGGTGGGGGCCTGAACTCTCGCCTTTTCCAGAAACCCTTTTTAGAAAACATGGATTTTGGGCGGAAGCTTTCCTCTTTTTCTCCAAAGTTTCGCTGGGTTTCCCAAGGGGAATGTTGTGAATCGAGGTTTTTAACTTTGGGGGGAGCTTAAATTGTTCCCGGGGGTGCAAGGAAAGATGATCTGTTGAGTCCTTCAATGGGTTTTATGGGGGCCACGTCTTGCATATTTAGCGATTTTCTTTGAGCAACTAAATGGTTGAATTGAAGCTACAAAGGGGGAAGGAAAGAATGTTTTTTCACCCGATGGATTGGGCTTCGTGGGGTTTTTGCAAACTCCAGAATTGGGGAAAAGAAAAAATCGGTGCCCCGGGGAAAGTTTCCGTTTTTAAAAAACCCTTTTAGTTCCCCTTGACGAGAATGAAGAAAATAGTCTGCTTGGGCCCCTTTTCTTAAAACCCGAAATCACTCAGGGATTGAGATCCTTGGGAAAATGAACTTAATAGGTAAATTTCTAGAATTTGGGGGAGGGAAAAAGGGGGGGGTTGGGGAAAGAATCCTTCTCTGGCACTCTTGGGTATTCCCACTATTCCCAGTAATGTTTTAGGAAAGGTTCCTTTATCTCCAACATGATTCTGCTGTAAAATATCTCTATGAGAAAAATTCTGAATGTATTCTTTGTTCAATGCATAAGCATATCCAAAAGGGCAGGAGATTGCAATTTGACTACTCTTGCCCTTTTTTAAATTTCCTATTTATGTGAGTCTGGTTTCTCCACCCTTCTACAAATCAAGAATAAGAGCCGGAAAACGATTGGATGTGGACCCCCCACATGAATGTGCATTGTCATTTACACAACCCCGGGTTCGTCAACTGGGCTGAAAAGAAAAAAAATATCAGCCTTCCCCCTGTGTGTGTGGGTAAAAATTGCAGAAAAATTAAATTTAAAATTTTTCCCCCAAACCCGATTCAGATTTTCTAGTGGCCCCCTAGTCTTTTGTAGGCAAGTGATGTAAGTTAAAACAAAATCACAGGGAAATCTATCAAAATAAGATAATTATGACTGTAAAATTTGTAATAAAACAAGGGGGTTCTTCCCTTTATCAAAATTTTTTTTTTTTTTTTTTTTTCCTTTTTTTGGGGGGGGGGAATTGGGGGAAAAATGAAGGGGAGCCACAACGAATGTTTAGAATTCCTGAAGGGGGGAAAAGGAGTTTTGGGGGGAAAAAAGGGTTTAGAACCACTGTTTGTAGCCCAAAAGGGCCCCTTTTTAAAAACGCGCACCTTTTTTTCCCACCACTACGGGCATCTTTTGGGATTCCCAAAAACCAAAAAAATGCCGGAAAAAAATGCTATGGACACCCCCTTTACTTTTCCCTCCAAAGATGGATCCAGGGGGTTTGATGTTTGAAGGGAAAAATGCGCGGGCTCCCCCGTTTTCTACCCAAAAAGGGGTGCCGGTATCAGGCATCAAATGGTACAAAAAACCAAAAGAGGTCGGAAAAAAATTTCCCCTGTTTACCGACCTTACTTAGGGGTAACCCCCTGGGGGTGATCACAGGCGGGAACTGACCAGGGCTTTCCTCAGGAAAGCACACGTGAGACGAACAACCGCGGGTCGTCCTGCCGCAGCCAGCAGGGTGGGCAGGTTAAACGATGACACACACGTTCAAGGCGAGAAGTTGACTATAGGTGAGCCAGTGTGGGAGTGGAAGCGTGGACACTACGGGCTATATTCAAGAATGCTCGTCAAATCCCGGCCGGTGGAGATTTTCCACCGTCGTACCTCCACTGGTGACATCTACAAGAACTGCCCCGACTGGTGGATATTTGACAGGCGTACCAACACAAGCGAGCCCAAAGCGGCATCAGTATTTTGACTGTTTTATACATATCTAATACATTTTACTAGTGAAATTTATCATTTCTGACATTAAAATAATAGCTAAGTTAGTGTTCGCCACTTGTCTGAGGCGTTGGTGCAGAAAAAATTGGCCTGAGTGATGCTTGCGAGTACATTTGAACGGCCCGCCGCCACTGCTCCACACAATGGCCGACCTCCATTCTCCCGCCGCCATCAATAATAATAAACGATTACTCCTTAATGATTAAACGATTTCCTTTAATGGAAAAAGATTTGTTACCTATGAAGGGAATTATAAAATACACAACGGCTTTATGAGCGGTATGAATTAGGGGAGGGGGTGAGTGTAGTTTATTTAACTGTTTACCAATGTACGTGTTAATGAACTGCAGGGGATAACCATTTAGTTTAAGAGTGTGTCTCAAGTACTCTAATTCTAAGTGAAAATTGGTGTATGAAGAGCAAATATTGTACGCCCTAGTAACCAGCGTGAGGATCAAATTTTTCTTAAATTGGACGGGAATGTTGGAATTAAATTTTGTTGTTAGTCCTGTGAATGTGGGTTTTCTGTAAATGGTAGTGCTGAATGAATTACCCGATTTTGTAATGTCAATATCTAAAAATGGTAATTTATTATTATGTTCAGTCTCAAAAGTGAATTGAATATTGGGTGTTTTGGAATTCAGGTAGTCGTGAAACAAGGGTACATGGTTTGGTGATTTGAAAATTGCAAAGGTATCATCGACTAGCGTCGTACATGAGGGGTTTGAATTCGCTGGGCATTCACTTAGCTAGTGCTCTCGTGGAATGAAAGAATGCATTAGCAAGGGTGGACCTAATGGGTTTCCCATGGCAACGCCGTCTACTTGTTTAAAACACATGTCATTGAAATAAAAGAGAATCTTCCCTCCCTTCATAGGTACAATCTTTTTCCATCAAACAAAGCTCACTCTGCTTCGGCAAGTTATCCACAAGTCTCGCTTAGGTAGTAGT
>JACEEZ010008050.1:0-17500 GCA_016584305.1 Chionoecetes opilio
GACGTTCAATTTTGTTCTTGTTGACGATAGGTTTCCGACTTTCCCACTATGATACCGAACGTATTTGAGTTCTCCTTCATTTAAGCCTGACAAGAAATTTAGTAGTCTATAATGTCACTTTCAGTATCACCAAGAGACACTCTCTTTTGACAGTGTTGTAAAATTTAAATCTGTCTGACCGGATTGTTCACCAATCGCTTTTTTGATGTGGCACTTCTTTACAGATCACGCAAACTCCGTCTCCTCCGACATATTGGCGATACTACCACGATCTCAGTTCACAGGGTATTTTCTGACTGAGCTCAAAACTGCTTCTTCAACATGCCTGAAAAAGAAAAATGGAGTTAGACCCTATATTTCTGAACCGGAAGTGTAAATCTGAACCGGAAGTGCTATAAGGGCACTTCCGGTTGCTTTTGAGTGCTATAAATCGACTCGCATACCTGAAAAAAAACTACAAAAGGATACTCAAATTATGAAAATCGGTCAATTATTGGCGGAGATGGGTGCATGGTCAGTGCCGGGGGGCCAAAAGGAAGTGACCCCCAAAAGGGGAGAAAGGGTCTAAAAATTGGGACCCCATCTTTTTCTTTTAATCTGATACTATAGAAGCCAGAACTGCAAAAAAATCTATTTTAGCACAAAACTCCTACGGGAGCCCCTTTCCTAACATTACATACCGCACTACTATCCTACGATCTTACTAACTTTCCTTGGCAATTTTTTCCCACCCTTCTCCCCTTTAAGACCATCAGCGGTGACGTCCTCCCCTCGTGCCACGCCTGAAAGGAAACTGGAAATCCAACACGCTACAGCCGGACCAAGGCGAAGGGAACAGAGATAGCGCCACCTTAGAGCACCATACGTAAACACATAAGTACATTGGCCTGATAGTCTGGGAGCCCGGGGGGGTCAGCTTAGCTGGAAAGCTAACCAATTTTCCTGTGTATAGCAACGTTCTACATACTTCCCCATAAAGAGAATGGGTTTCTGCCGGTCACACGCTGGTGGGCGTGGTCTGCAGGGTCAAAACAAAGGGACTAAAAATTGAGCTAGATTGCTCTGTTATGTAATCATTTAAAACATATTTTACCATAACAGCTTGTTTCGATGTAACTTTTAAAGATACATGACATAAATTTTATGCGGGGGGGGTACCCCCGGCAGAAACAAAAAATAGTACCCAAAATTTAAACTAGCTCAGCTCACGACCTAACCGATTGAAATCACTCTCATATTGTTCAGCATTTTCCACTGTATAAGAAATCACCAATGGGCCAGAAACTTTAAGTGGTGGGGAACCTGCCCAACAGAAGCCTTAGAATGGCCCG
Source organism: Chionoecetes opilio (assembly GCA_016584305.1). Taxonomy (NCBI): domain Eukaryota; kingdom Metazoa; phylum Arthropoda; class Malacostraca; order Decapoda; family Majidae; genus Chionoecetes; species Chionoecetes opilio. The sequence continues at coordinate 1,332 of JACEEZ010008050.1, forward strand.
TATCTCGCCCCGGGTGCCATCTACATTTTAGCGAAACCTTTCCCTGCTGTGAAAAGATAGAAAATGGAATAGAGTCAACTGAGTCGGACGATGGGATTCTTCACCGCTGGAAGATAGGTAAATATTTTGATTTTGTAGTGTTGACGTAATTTCTAACCTTGTGTATTCACCCACTGCAACTACATATGCCTGTGAAAGTACTAAATGTAAGATATGAATTTCGGTTAATACCTATTTACTTTACCGGTATATCCAGGAAGGCAAGTGCACAACTTCAATGTAGGGGGGACTATGTTAAGATCAACATGGCTACCGGGGTCGGGATTCTTAATCATGATTTTTTTTTTTATCACACTTTAGAGTTTAATTTTAAATTTCATCAGATTTGATATCAAGATTATTAACTGGTGTGCCTCCATAATATTGGCGGTGCTTAAGGTGCTTTATTAATTCAATTTCTACTTTATCAATTTTGTTATCATATGTGATTTTTAAAGCCTGTAATTTTGGATCATAAACATATGATTTCAATATAGCCTAATATTCTGCAGAGTAGTATAATCGTCAGTTACGTTCATTTTGTTTATATTGAAGATAATTTTGAACCCCTAAATGGAGGCAATGTGTTTTGTGAATCACACTCGAAAGCAGGCTATCCATAGGCATACAATTTTTTTTATGCCAGATAGCACATAGTTGTACTTTTAAATAATTAAAAATGCTACATAGGGTACATAGGTTAAAGTTGTTTTTATCAATCAATCAATCATTGGGGGCATACGCCGAGGGGTGCGTCGCCTCGAACACCCTACGACGCCACTTCCGGGGGTCACCACGTGCGAGTCCCCATGCAGGCTCCCTTCCCATACCAAGCAACTCTCAACAGGAAACATCAACTTGCCCCAGGTACGAGCCTTGTGGGCGCCCCCTTGGCCTCCTCCACGCCGGATTGTTTCTTACAGCTACAACCCGATGGGAAGGATCGGTTTCAGGGTAGCGTGCCACATGCCCATATAGCCGAAGTTGGCGCTGACGGACTAGGGCAGGTAATAGGCCTCGATTCAGTCTCACGGTGCAATCGCTGATTTGACAAGTAATCATCCAGCGATACCGCATGATTCTGCGAAGACACTTAACCAAAGGCATCGATTCGCCTCTTCAAATCGCTATTTTGGTCCATGTCTCACAACCAGAGTAAGACAGGGATCACAAGCGAATTGAAGATCCGGATCTTTGTCCTACTGCACAGGTACCGACAACGCCAATTACTCGTGCTGAGCGAGTTCATAACACCGTGGGCTATGCCAAAGTTGTTTTATGGTTGCAGGAAATAACCAATGAATCAAATATTGATTTTCCATTATCAATACTCCACCAGGAGTACGATTTGCTTTGCTGAATAAATGCTGCTAAGAATGATCACACACATCGATCATAGCATATGCAACTCCCAAAGAATTACACTGGTTTAATAACTTTCAGCTTATTGAACCTACCGACTGATATGACTGTCTTGATGATGGCTGCAAGAGCTACAAGTATAATATTAGAAGAAACTGTGTTGGACGACGTTTCACCAAGAATCAAATCAGTCAACTTCTCTTACTAGTCAAGTGGTGGGTTTTCTTTATCAGCCATGTTCCCATGATTAGAGAAAAGTACACCAGCTTTACCTTAGGAAACTTGGTTAAATTTTTTTGTGGTAGCTAGAAATAACCAATTAATATGATATTGATTTTTCATTGATAATCCACAATTAGTACATTTTGCTTCCCTGAATAAATGCTGCTAAGAAAGATCATGTGGCCACACATCGATCATAGCATCTGCCATTCCCAAAGAATTACACTGGTTGCAATCATTCACTTAAGCTTGAGGGAGACTTCTTAAGTTTAAAAAAGTGTCAGCCTATTGAGCTTACCGACTGAGAGAACTGCCTTCATGATGGCTGCAAGAGCTACAAGCATGATATTAGAAGAGACAGTGTGGACGAGTCACTCAATCTCAAGAATCAAATCAGTCAAATTCTCTTACTAGTTAAGTGGTGGGTTTTTTTTATCAGCCATGTTCCATGATCATAGAAAAATACACCAGCGCACTACTATATTTTTTTGTCTATTAATTTTAATTATTTTTTTACGTTCAAAGGTTACCTGCCAAGAGAAAACAAAATACATATAAAAAGGGCAGTAACGGTTCCCGCAAAGGAAAAAAGGAATTCCAAAAGGGAGGGCAAATCAAAGGTGCAGGTGTTTTGAACTCCTATCTTTGATAAGTTCAAGTCCTAGGAAGGTGGAAATACAGATTCATGTAGATAGTTCTAGAGTTTACTAGTAGAGAGGAAGAAAGTGTAAAGATACTGGTTTAACTCTTGCAAGCTTGCTCCACTAAGACAAATGAGTATCACTTTCTCAGTTATTATTTGATGGATCCACTCACTAATCTTTGAGAGCTAAAAGAGCTAGCAATGCACTGATACAGCATAACTCAGTCTCAAGAGAATTATGAGTGTGGAGAAATTGCACCCACATATCGGAAAAGAGGGTTTATTGTGTCAATAGAGTTATATACTTTTCCGATATACAGTGTAATCATTCCAAGGTATAATATTGATCAGTGTGTTTTCTCATTCCAGGAGATTGAATTTTCGAGTATCCAGTACTGCTACATCTGCCAGAAATCAGCTGACGAAGACAACAGCCCAAAGAATTTAATAAGAATAATAAAGGAGCAAAGTAAATAATGTTGCTACCTTGCGCAAACTCTTAAATCTGATATATACTCTGAGATTACTGCAAAGATACTACAAAGTAATGAGGAATTAACTCATTATTATCACACTTCTTGTCATAAGTATTATACTGCAGTGAAGCGCCAAAAAAATGCTTCAGCAACTGATGGTGGCACCCCTTGCCAAAAAACCTAAATTCAGACAAGAACCAGCAGTGTCCTCCCAAAAGATCAGAAACTGAAAGAAAATTGTCTGGGAATGTTTTGGCTTCTGGCAGGGATATCTCACCAATGAAATATCTTGCAGTACTAATTCTAGATACACAACATAATGCTAAACATTTTGCATGTGGTTTCATTTAGTAAGCTCATAAGCTGATCTAAGTCTGCTACCGTCAAGTTTCAAATTTGTTATTTACCATATTTCTCCAGGCGTCATATATTTTGAACTTCTAGCATACTGATGACTTAGATGTGTCCATGAAGAGGCAATTGACACATATTTCTTCACTGGCACATAAGTCACCAGTTATGCTAGAAATTAAGAATAAATGACGTCTAGCGAATATGGAAAATGGCGAAATTTGAAAGTTAGCGGTAAGGGACGTGGCCACTTTAAGGCTTCTGTCGCAGGTTCTCCACCATTTAAGGCTTCTGGCATTGTGATTTCTTATACAGTGGACAATGCTGACAATATGAAAGTGGTTTCAATCGGTTAGGTCGTGAGCTGAGCTAGCTCAATTTTTTAGTACTAGTTTTTGGTTTCTGCCGGGGGTACCCCCGCTAAAATTTATGTCATGTATCATTAATGTTACATTGAAACAAGCTGCTTATGGTATAATATGTTTTAAATGGTTACATAACAGAGCTACTTTAGCTCAATTTTTTGGTACCTTGTTTTGACCTGCAGATCACGCCCACCAGCGTGTGACCGGCAGAAACCCATTTCTCTGTATAGGGAAGTATGTAGAACGTTGCTAAACACAGGAAAATTGGTTAGCTTTCCAGCTAAGCTGAACCTCCCGGGCACCCGCTCTATGACGCTCTGTGCCGCGGCGCTGGCTGGCTGCGAGGTGGATGCGGTCGCGCGATGAACACCGAGACGCAAGAAGGGACTGGATGCTGTTATTGACATGCTTGTTGTTTATTGCGTGATGAAGAAGAAAAATCGAAGAATCGCGGCATAAATAATGTTTTCAAGCGAACGAATGTGTGGAATAGGTAGCTCTAATATTTTTGTGGGAAGAAAAAAAGAGTAAGAAAGAATTTGCATAATCTGACTTATCGTAAAAAAAGTTTAAAAAAAAAAAAAAAAAAAAAAGTCATGAAAAATAAAAATAAATATAATTCACTGCGTTCCCAAACGATCTGGCTGTGTCGGCCGTCGGGGCTTGAGAACAGTCACATCACTGCACACTGCCTCCGTATAAACCAGGACTCTCTATTCGCGCTAAGCATCCAGCAAACATGAATTTCTTGACACCATAAAACAATGAAAATACACCCCATTTAGCCCAACAAAACACAGCTAATTGAGATGGTGACAAACTCGCAACACTTGACCTATTGTCGCTACGTCCAGAGAGACAGGTAGGTACTATATGTGTGTGGCTGCTTTAATTAGATTTCCTATGGCTAAATCTATAAAATCCTTCAATCAAGGTTTGGAAACGGAAAAAAAAGTGTCAGTTCTCTCCATGTTCCACGGAGAAATCTATTCCAAGTTACCATTCATTCACTACTTTATCTAAACTTTCCATGCTTCCACATTCCTCGCTGAAACTTTTTTCATTTGCCGTGAATATACGGAAAAGGTCAACGCCGCTTTGCATCTTTTCAGTCTCGTCCATATTGTTATGTACTCAACTACACTTACTGGAAAGACAACCACTACTACTATACTACTACTACTACTACTACTACTACTACTACTACTACTCCTACTACTCTACTGCGGACAAGAGGTAAAATTTAACTACTTCGATCCCATTTTTTTTCTACTTTTCCCTTTTAAAACGCAGTCAGGGCCTCAAATTAACACTTCCTAAAGATTCTCTTTAATGTTCCACCTGTGGCAGCGCCTGCTATAGCGAATCTAATATAACTATAGGAGTAGCCGTGTGTCTGTGTGTGTGTGTCTGTCTGTCTGTCTGTCTGTTTGTCCTGTCTGTTTGGGTAGCCGAACCTGTAAATTCAATTTTGATGAGATTAGGCTCAAAATATCGCAAATAAATCGTAGGTGGTAAGCGGCTTGGTCTCATGTTGACTGGATAATTTTGTAGGGGGGTTTTGGGCTAAAAACACTTTTAGGAGTATTAGATTACATGAAAAAACTCTGCGGTAACGTCTTGCCGCATTCCACAAACTCAGTAGACTCATGGACGTTTGTGTGCGTGTGTGTGTGTTGGAATCACACGGAACAAAAAGAGTTGGAATCACACGGAACGTGGTCTACCCCGAGGCACTTTGACCAATGACCAACGACAGCAACAACACGATTGGAGTTTGCAATCACATGTTGTCAAATATATACTACTACTGCAAACATCAATACATGGGTCCGAAGGGCCCACAAGCACTTGTCTAATATACTATAAGAGTAGCCGTGTGTCTGTCTATGTGTTACAATTATGAGCCTGTGGGCCAACTGGTCGTAGGGTACTATGGCTCTAAGTTGTAACAAAAGATACAATAACTACCGTGCGTAGAAAGGTGGACAGATGAAACTCAGTTCCTCGGACGTGACTTTAATTATTGTATGGTAATTTAACACAGTTAACACCAACCACCAAGGTCCACCAACAATTACTCCTGCCAATAAAATAACACCGATCCACGTTTCAAACAATACTCCTGCCGAGTGGAACGCCTAAACGACACGACCCTCTATCCCACACGGAAACACCGACTGGAGCACATAGCTACAAACGAAAGACCCCCTGCNTCGACCCCGTTCTACAAAGAAATGTTATTTCGGACATCCCGAGAATCTTCTCAGTATGATAACCGACGCTCGACCCCATATACGCGAACTCGGTGTACGTCGCATCATGAAAGCAAGAAAAGAAGCGAAACCGGGCACGGTCAGGGTCTTTAAGGTGCCAACTCTGAACTTTGAGGCCGAAGACTTCTATGATTGACTGGTGCAAGGAACTAATCACGGAACCACCGGTGACCATGAAGAATGATGACGAGACTCTTCTACGCTTCATCCAAGAGGATGTCACGCTAATCGTCGGCTTTTCACGCTACCCCTGTCACACGCAAGCAGTCGAGAGACATAACAAGCTTGTTACGGAAGCTTCGGCGGCGGTCTGTGGGAAGGAAAGCCGCGATGGGTTTATACGGGTCCGGTTGGAGTCGCAGGCTAAAATGCCCAAATTTGGAACCAAAATTCAACATAAAATTTGAAAAACTATGAAAAGAAATTAAGTGAACTATGTAAGTGTTCTTTGTTTGTTTGTGTAAATTCAAACAGTTACTTGTTAAAATTGTACAATACAAATAATGGTTTTGTAGTCTAAGCACATTTAGATACAGAAAAACGCCATTCGGCCTCGAAAAAAAATAAAACAAAGAAACAAATCGGCGTGATTTTCAAGCTGAATGTGCTAGCCCAAATTTTATTTTTTATTTTTCTATTTCATGTCAACATGTTGTTTAGACCCCTCAGCAAGTTTTTATAACTACCCAAAGAAAAAAAAAAATCTGGAAATTTTCACTCCACCCTACCCCACACCCATGTCGCTGGCGTCCACGTGTAGGAAGAATGGTTTCTGCGGGTCAGGTACTTGAAGCACAGGAACACTAACAAGCAGGTTCTTCAGGTTGTCAAAAGCCCTTTGGCAATCGTCCATCCAGACGAATGATCGGTGGGAGCTGAGCAGGTCCGTAAGAGGAGCAGAGACCTGGGCGAAGTTACGGCAAAACCGACGGTAGTATCCCGCCATGCCCATAAATCGCATTAGCTCCTTCTTGCTGTTTGGAACAGGGTAGTGCTGGATAACCTCCACCTTGGCCGTGATAGGAGCTAGTTTGCCTTCTCCCACAACATGCCCTAAGAAGGTTACTCGGGCATGGCCAAACTCGCTTTTGGCCAGATTCACGGTGAGATTAGCCTCGGCCAAGGTGTAGAAGAGCTCCTGCAGCCTCGCGATGTGGTCCCCCCAAGTATCACTCCAAACCACCAGATCGTCCAGGTACACCCGGACGCCAGGCAGGTCTGTAGTTAAGTGGTTCATCAACCTCTGGAAGGTCGCGGGGGCATTTCGCATCCCGAAGGGCAAGACGACAAACTCCCAGAGGCCAAATGGAGTGACGAAGGCTGAGATAGGTTGTGCACGCTTGGTCAATGGCACCTGATAGTATAACTGAAGAAGGTCGAGCTTAGTCACGTAACGTGCTGGGCCCACATCGTCGATGATGTCATCCATCCGGGGTAAAGGGAAGGCATCTGGTCGAGTGGTCTTATTTACTTTCCTGTAATCGACGCAGAGGCGAAAGCTCCCACCAGCCTTGGGAACAAGCACTACGGGGGAGGCCCAGGGACTCATGCTGGGATGGATGAGGCCCTGCTGCTGGAGACGCTCTACCTCTTTCCTCAGAAATTCCTTTTTCTGAGCGCTGAGGCGGTAAGGGGCCTGGCGAATGGGTGCAGCTCCTTGGACGTCCACATCATGGGGAAGCAATGGGCAGAGGTGAGGAACATCCCCGAAGAGACCCTGGTTGTCTTGCAGAAGATGCTCAATATCGCCTGCCTGGGCAGGGGACAGATGCTTTAATTTACTATCTAGATCACATAATACATCAGAAATGCTCAGCTTGGAACCAACGAATGGAGAAGGATAATTTTCAGTCTTCCTCAATCACATTAAGGTTCCCCAGTATTACCTTTTCTATACCATCTGGTTTCGACTGGTCACGTGAAAGGAATTTTTTCAATAAATTTACATGAACAAGGCGCTTCTTCTTACGCCTCTCTGGGGTTCCAATTATATAGTTGACATCATAAATTTTTTCCAACACTGGATAAGGGCCATTATACAGTACTTGGACTGCAAAGGATGCTTAGGTAGGGGTAATAGAGCTAACACCTGGTCGCCTACCTGAAAGTTGCGCATCTTTGCATTCTGAGAATTATCAAAGTGATCTTTCATTCGTTCTTGAGCTTTACCGAGGTGGGAGTGGGCAAGTCTAATGGCACTTTGCAGTTTATCATGAAAATGTGTAACATAAGCAACAACAGGGGTAATATTTTCCTCCCACAACCATGATTTCTTCAAGACTTTCAGTGGTCCCTTAACCTCATGACCATATATCAGCTGAAATGGGGTGAAACCCAGACTTTCTTGAACACTATCCCTAACATAAAATAATAAGAGATCAATTCCCTCGTCCCAGTCCTTTCCCGTCTCCAAACAAAAGGCTTTAAGTATAGTCTTAAGGAGTGTTATGGAACCTTTCAAGGGCTTCCTGACTTTGGGGGTGAAGAATACTGGACCTAACCTGTTGAACCCCCAGGGTACTCAGAACCTGCTGAAACATCCTAGAGGTGAAATTAGATCCCTGGTCTGACTGCACAACGGCAGGCAGTCCAACCTGAGTGACGAACTTGATCAGGGCCCTGACAACATTTTTGGTATGGATGCTGCGGAGAGGAATGGCCTCCGGATAGCGGGTGGCCACATCCATTATGGTGAGCAAATACTGGTGCCCCCTTTTACTCTTAGGTAAGGGACCCACACAATCAATGATAACTTTACTGAAGGGTTCCTCCATGACAGGTATTGGTCTAAGAGGAGCGGGTTTAATGCCTGTGCCAGATTTACCAGTTACTTGACAGACCGGACATGTACGAATGTAAGAGCTAATATCTTTTTTTAACTTTGGCCAAAAGAAGTGGGATAGTACCTTCTGGTAGGTCCTGCGTACTCCCAGGTGACCACCAGCCCCGTCATGTGCTATTCCCAAAATATCCTGCCTTAGAGGCTTAGGAACGACAATCTGATGAACTATCTCCCATGTGTGACTTGATGGAACGTTTAAGGGTCTGAAGTTACGCATCAACACACTCAACTTGTAATAAAAACAATTTGAGGCCTCATCAGCGCCAGCACCCTCCAGCTGATAATCAAAATAAACTTCCAGCTCAGGGTCACGAGACTGTTCATGAATTAAGTTTTCCTTGGTTATGGGGGTGTCACCAAAAGTTAACAATTCAGGCCTGGAACTACTGGATGGACGGGTAGCAGTGGCATGGTAAAAAAAATCAGCGAGTGTAAAATCCTCTGTCAGGGTATCAGACCCGCCATGAGGTTGGTCGACAAGGTCAGGTGTAGGATTACAGTTCTTAGTAACGGGTGCCTCATGCTACGAGTGACAGCACATGCCGGGAACAGTTTAGGGTGATTCTGCTCTAGCTCCTGAGTGTTATTTTCTAGCGTGAGTACAGCCGATACAATAGGTCTAGGAGTCACCTGGGCGCCAGCAAGATCATGACCAATAAGAATAAAAACATTAGTGACCGGCAGGCTATCTACTACAGCTAAGGTGACTTGACCCGAGACAAAAGCACAATCAAGAAACACGGCGCACAGAGGATATCGGCCAGCTCCTGGTAAACCGGACACAATTACAGTCTCACCTGTATAACAATCAAAGTTGGGAACAGCCTTCTTAAGAATGCATGAAAGGTCAGAGCCGGTGTCGAGCAAAATAATGACAGGGATAGGATGTTGACACGAGTCATTAACTCGACAAGACCTACCGACAAGAGTAGCAACAGCTACTCTGCCTTCCGAGCAAAAAGGTTTGAAAGAGGGAGGCACATCAAGGGGACGACTCCAAGGTTGACACGGCCCCAAAACAAGCAAATCACTCACCTGGGAACCAAACCTCACCCCCGGCTTTGAGAGAACGCTGGCGTGAAGAACAGTCCGGCCGTGGCTAGAGGAGCGGGATCTTCTGGGCCGCTTCCTACAAAAGTTTATATGATGGCCAGGGCTCTTGCAATAACTGCAGATGCCAGTCCTTCCCTCTCCATTCTCCACTCCACACTCCATTCTATTAGAGAAACTACTGGTATACGGGATTCGTGGTCCGGCTTATAAATGGTTCCATTGTTATCTTAACCAAAGAAAACAATACGCAGTGTATGATAGGAAAACATCAAGTCTTAGACCCATTAATTGTGGTGTGCCTCAAGGCTCCATCCTAGGACCAATCTTGTTTTTAATTTATATTAATGATATCACACGTAGTAGCAATAAACTTAATTTTGTTCTTTTTGCAGACGATACAAACATCTTTATACAAGGAAAAGATCTCAATGAACTTAAAAATACTTTAAATGAAGAATTAGAGCAAGTATCAAATTGGATAAAAAGTAATAAACTTACGTTAAACACTTCAAAAACTCACTTTATGGCATCACACACTTTAAATCAACCCTATGATATGGAGATAAGAATTAACAATAATATATTAAAAGAGGTAAGGAAACTAAATTTTTAGGAATTATCTTAGATAATAAATAAAACTGGCAACCACAATTCAATGCGAAAAAAACAAAAATCTCTAAAATATCTGGTGTATTATACAGGGTAAGAAATCTTATTAATTCAGACTGCTTAAGACAAATTTATCTATCCTTTGCATATCCACATATGATTTACTGTTCAGCAATTTGGGGAGGCGCTTACAAAACATACATAGATGATATTTTTATAGCTCAGAAAAAGCTAATCCGGATCATGTTTCATCAACTTAGATATGCCCACACAAATCCCCTTTTTGTTAAATACAAACTACTTAAATTCAGGACATTATATCTCTTCAGACTTTATTGTTGTAAAATAAAGCTCTCCATAGGCACCCAGTAAATAATGATTTAAATACCTCTCCCAATACTGATACACGAAGGCCCAAAGATCTCAGACCCCCATTATGCAGGACAACACATATACAACAAAACGTCCTTTTTAGAGCAGAAAAAACTGTGGAACCAACTCCCAGATGACATGAAAAACATCCAACCCTCAATTCATTCAATACAAACTAAGCTCAAGATATTCGAAAATTACCAGCAAGATAGCTAAATAGTTAATACCTTAATCATGACCCACTATTTAAATATAGCTATCAATATCATTTATATTATTTTTTAAATTATTAGAATTATTACTATTTTTATTATATTATTATTATTATTTTAAAATTATTATTACTTTTGATTTGTTTTATTTTAACAATTTAAATGAACCCAATTTATATATTTATTTTTTTTTTTTAAACATATTTGATACATTGTTCCCCCGACTGTTGTAATTTAAAAAAATCTAAGGCATCAGGTCCATAAAGAGTTTTCGGCTCAATGGGGCCGCGGCTTGTAATAATATTAATGTATAATCCCAAATTTATGTATGTTATGTTAAGCCTAATAAACAATCAATCAATCAATCAATCTCCCCGGGGTTTCCCGTGGTCTCCTCTCCCCACCAGCGCACTCACCAACAGTTTCTGAGTCCCCAGTGGAAGTAGAACTGATAAGCTGGTTGGGAAAGGACTGGTTCCAGGGCTGATTTCTGCCCCAAACGAGCAATGGGTTAGTAAATGAGAAATGATCGGCCGCGGCCCTGCTACCGCCAAGAGACGCAGCTCTCGCTCATCCAAGTGGGCCCTCACCTTGGGGGAAGGCAAGACTTACCTCCTCCATGACAATAAGCTCAAAGAGCTTATCGTAAACACAAGAGTCCAGCGAGCTTTCTACCCAACCCCGGCAGAGCAGTTCCTTTTGCCGAAAAAAACTCTACATAGGTTTGGCTGGATTTTTTTTGGTAACGGCGGAACTGCTGCCGATACGCCTCAGGAACCTTCCTGTAAGCGTTTGGGACCGCCTTCTAACCGATCATAATAAAAAAGACAAGGTGTCTCAAAAATAGTAAAAACCTTCTGCCCCCTTCCCACAAAGGAACTTTGGGCTAATAACCCCCAAACTTATCTTTAGGCCAACCATAAAGGGGCAGCGTTCTCTCAAAGTAATTGAAAAACTCCTCAGGTCTTCCCACTAAACTTAGGGGCAAAAAAGCATGGGGCCCTTTTCCCATCTTAAACCTGGGCTCGTGCTCACCAGCAGACTGCACAGAGCCTTGGCTGAGTCTAAGGTGTTCATCTTGGGGCCTTCAATAACTCCACTTGGAGCCTACGGTCCTCCAACCCTAACTGTTGAGCGCAAGCAAGTCCTGAGGGTGACTCAGAACAACCAGCTGCTCGGCGCTGAACACCTCCTCCGTAACCAAATGGTTCGAGCACAAGGCGTCTCACCTCGTCTTTCCCTTGCCCAGATCTAACAGTAAGCCATAGTGTGACGCCAAATGTAGCCACTGAAACCTAAGTTAAGCTTGACAAAGCTGTCACCCAGGCTTCTGGACGAAATCCTCCAGGACAAACATTTAAAGGCAATGGAGAAACGCAGCAGAAGATAAACTAGCTAGCAAAGAGAGGTAAAATATCACAAACACACTCACCACACTATTTAAGAGGCACAGAAAACTAACAAACTGTTAGGGCGCCGGGCCGTGGTGACACACAGACCGAGCAGGGTTTCATAGTGGGTAGTTACACTTTAGTAAAATGCACATTATAAATAGCCCCAAACAGAAATGCTTGTCTAAAAATCCCGGACGTGGTGACGGGAGACGGACATATAATTAAAAAAACAAAATAAGGATTACATACGGGTGCGAAGCCGCAACTAGTTAACACCGTAAGATAACCCGGACAGGCCCCCCATTGTTACAACTATGAGCCTGTGGGCCAACGGGTCGTAGGGTACTTTGGCTCTAAGTTGTAACAAAAGATACAATAACTACCGTGCCTAGAAAAAGGTGGACAGATAAAATACAGTTCCTCGGCCGGACTTTAATATTGTATGGTAATTTAACATCCTACCCGCTTTGGTCGACTAGGGAAAACACCTTGGTGCGCCAGCCCCGACCTGCCCTCACCACTTCCCTGCACACCCTTAAAATCGGGCATAAATGCCGGGGCTCCCAAGCGGAACTAACGCAATAAAAAATGCAATAAAAATAAGGCTAAACATTTGTATAATAAGATTATGTTTTATATTAGTATAATTTCTTTATATATATGTGTATCAATATATTAGTATACTTTCTTTAAAATTATTTGTATTAGCGTATAGTGTTAGTATAATTCTTAATCATTCGTGTATTAGTATTAGTTATAGTAGAATATTGCTATACTTTTTCCATATTCTAAACCTCATCTTCTTTTCCTCACTCAGTTGTCTGTGAGCACTGACAGCAGACCTTTTTCTGTCTCCTCTTACTGTCTCTATTCTCATTTCCAATCCAAAGCTGGCTGTTGCGTATATGTGCGCAATGACATCACTTGCTCTCGTGCCCACGGCCTTGAATCTTCCGAATTTTCTACCATCTGGCTTCGACTTCAATGTCACTCTCTTACTAAATTTATCTGTGCTGTATATCTCTCACCTAACTCCTCTGACTATGTAAAATTCTTCGACTATTTAACATCATAAGTGGAGCATATCTCATCTCATTTTCCTTTAGCTGAAATTTCCATTCTTGGGGACTTCAATGTTCACCACCAGCTTTGGCTATCATCTTCTTTCACTGACCAACCTGGTGAACAAGCCTACAACTTTTCTATCCTCCAAGACCTAGAGCAGCTGGTGCAGCACCCTACCCGTATTCCTGACCGCCTTAAAGACACGCCCAACATTCTTGATCTTTTCTTAACTACTTAACCCTTCTGCTTACTCTGTGAAACTATTCTCTCCGTTGGGTTCCTCCAATCACAATCTTATTTCTGTAACCTGTCCTATCGCTCCGGTACCGTCTCGGGACCCATCTAAGCGGAGGTGCTTCTGGCACTTCAACTCAGCTAAGTGGGAAGACCTTAGGCAGTACTACTCTGATTTTCCATGGAATGATTACTGCTTCCATGTCAAAAACCCACCTCTTTGTGCAGAGCGCATAACTGAGGTCATAGTCTCTGTCATGGAGGCGTACATTCCACACACTTTCTGTAATCCTAAAGCCCGTTAACCTTGGTTTAACTCTGCTTGTTCTCATGCTGTCCGAGATAGAGAGGTGGCTCACAAACGGTACCGTAAGCATCCATCTCCTGAAACTCATGCCCTTTATATTTCTGCCCGTAATCATGCCAAATCTTTACTTCAACTTACCAAAAACTCTTTCATTCATAGAAAATGTCAAAATCTTTCTGAATCAAAAACCTCTCGTGACTTCTGGCATCTAGCTAATAACATCTCTAACAATTTTTCTTCTACATCTTTCCCTCCTATGCTTCACCCAGACGCCTCCACAGCTGTCTCATCTACTTCTTAAGCTGAACTCTTCGCTCAAACCTTTGCTAAAAATTCAACTCTGGTTGATGAAGGGCTTGTTCCTCCTTCTCCTCCACCCTCTGACTATATTATGCCTGTCATTAAGATCCTTCGTAATGATGTTTTCTTTGCCCTTTCTGGCCTAGATCCTCGGAAGGCTTACGGTCCTGACGGAGTCCCTCCTATTGTTCTCAAAAACTGTGCTTCTGTGCTTGCACCTTGCCTGGTCAAACTTTTCCGTCTTTGTCTATCTACTTCAACCTTTCCTTCTTGCTGGGAAGTTTGCTCACATCCAACCTGTTCCTAAGAAGGTGGACCGTTCTAATCCTTCAAACTACCGTCCTATAGCTTTGACTTCCTGCCTTTCTAAAGTTTTGAATCTATACTTAATAAGAAGATTCTTAAGCATCTATCTGCTCACAATCTTCTATCTGATCGTCAGTACGGTTTCTGTAACGGGCGACTACTGGCGATCTTCTAGCTTTCCTAATTGAATCTGGTCATCCTCCTTTAGGGGTTTCGGTGAAACTTTTGCTGTGCCTTGACATATCAAAAGCTTTTGATAGAGTCTGGCACAAATCTTAAATTTCCAAACTACCCTCATTCGGTTTCTATCCTTCTCTCTGCACCTTCATCTTAAGTTTCCTTTCAAACCGTTCTATTGCAGCTACTGTAGACGGGACATTGTTCTTCTCCTAAATCTATCAATAGTGGTGTTCCCCAGGGTTCTGTCCTATCACCCACTCTCTTCTATTATTCATTACTGATCTTCTAAGTCTAACTCAAAGCCCTATCCACTCCTACGCTGATGATTCTACCCTGCATTTTTCAACGTCGTTTATTAGACGTCCAACTCAACAGGAACTAAGTGATTCACGAAGAGATGCCACACGGCCCTAACTTCTGATCTTTCTAGAATTTCTGATTGGGGAAAAGCAAACCTTGTTTTGTTCAATGCCTCAAAAACCCAATTTCTACCTATCTACTCGACAAAACTACCAGATAACTATCCGCTCTTCTTCAATGACACTCAACTGTTTCCTTCTTCTACAATGAACATTCTAGGACTATCCTTTACTAAAAATCTGAACTGGAAATCTCACATCTCATCTCTTGCTAAAACAGCTTTTAAGAAGTTAGGTGTCCTGTGGCGTCTGCATCCTTTTTTTTCTCCCTCCCAATTGCTTGCTCTCTACAGGGGCCTTATCCGCCCATGTATGGAGTATGTCTCACATGTTTGGGGAGGATCCACTCATACAGCTCTCCTAAACAGCTTTTCGTCTCATCAACTCCTCGCCTCTGACTGACTGTCTTCAATCTTTAAATCACCGCCGCAATGTTGCTTCTCTTGCTCTCTTTTACCGTTATTTTCATGCTCACTGCTCTTCTGAACTTGCCAACTGCATGCCTCCCCCCTCCCGCGGCCTCGCTGCACAAGACTTACTACTCATTCTCATCCCTATTCTGTCCATCTTCCTAATGCAAGAGTTAATCAGTATCTTTACTCTTTCATCCCTTTCACTGGTAAACTCTGGAACTCTCTTCCGGTTTCTATTTTCCATTTTCCCTATGACTTCACATTTTTTTCAAAAGAAGAGTTACAAGACATCTCCCGAACTAAATTGGCTCACCCCTCTTTTTTCTTTTCTTTTCTTACTGTCTTCTTTTTAGGGACTGGCAACTAAGCGGGCTTTGTGTTACCCATTTTTGTTGTGCCCATGGCCAGCTCTTTGTGAGAGACAAGACAGGCGACACACATCCTGTAGCTTGGTTGATAAATAAATTAGTTATATACAAATAATCTCTACCCATTCAGGATCCTAATACTGTACTCAATAATTAATTTCTTCACCCTTACTAAACGTCTCAGACGTTTATATAAGCTTGCAAATTTGCTCAATCCATCTTTTAATTACCACACTTATTGCAACACACTCTCCTGCATGATACTTAATAGAACCATACAGACTTTATTTACTGCAACTTGTTACTTAGCATCTTCTGCATACTAATGATATTAATATATAAAGCAACATAGTATACATCT
>JACEEZ010008050.1:27500-30437 GCA_016584305.1 Chionoecetes opilio
AACTCAAAAAAAAATGTTTAGCCCTTTTTGGGGGGGGGTAAACCCGGGGGGGGGAAAAAGGCTTTTGGGGGGGGGGAATAAAAGGGGGGGTTTTTGGGGGGTCTTGGGGGGAAAAGAAAGGGGGCAAGTTTGGGATTTTTACCCCAAAATTTTGGCTGGAAAAAAAGCGCCCGGTTACATTATTTTTTAAAAAAAGGAAGAAAATTTGGTTTCATTAAAAATTTTGGGGTTTGAAAATTAGTTTTTTTGTTTAGTAGTAGTGAAAATTTAATAGTATATTTAAAATAGGGGGAAAAAGTTTGTATAGGGAAATTGATCTTTTTCTATAAGTCTGACAATTACCACATCCCTTCCTACAAAGTATAAAATTGGACGAAAACAAATAAACCAACACTGCGGTGACTTTTCCTTTTTGTAACTGCGTTTTAACCTGTTTCAGCGGGATGCACATAAGGCCTGCGGGGGGGAAATTAAAAAAGGAAAATTATTTTTTAAAATTTTTTTTCGTCCCCTCACCCTTCCCTTTCCCTTCCCCTGAAGCCCTTTTAAGGGGGGAGGGGAGGGGATAGAGAAGACAAGGGGAGAGAAGGAAGAGAGAAGGAAAAGAAAAGAAAAGGGGAAGGGGAGAGAAGAAAGGGAGGGGAGGGGGGAAGAGAAAGAGAAGGGAGGGAGAAAAAAAAGGGGGAAAAAGGGGGGGAAAAAGGGGGGGGGGGGAAAAAACAAGCGGGGAAAGAAAGAGGAAAAAAATGGGAAAAGGGGGAAAAAAGGATTTAAAAAAAAAGGGGCAAATCCACCCTTTTCTTTTCTCCCACTTTCCCCCCTTTTTTTTTTCTCCCCTCTCTTCCTTTCTTCCTCCTTCCCCCTCTCTCTCCTTTCCCCCCCCTTTTTTTTCCCTTTTTTCCCTTTCCCCCCCCCCTTTTCCCTTTTTTCCCCCCCTCCCCCCTTTTTTCTCTTTCCCCCTCCCCCCCCTTCCTCTTTTTTCCCCCCCCCTCTCCCTTCCCTTTTCCCCCCTCCTCACCCCTCCCCTTCTTCCCTTTTTTCCCCCCTTTGGGGGAAAAATTGAAAAAATTTTATGTTTAAAAAATTTTTTTTTTTTTTTTTTAACCTTTTTTTTCCCCCTTTTTTTGGCAAAGGATTTTTTTAAAAAATTTTTTTTTTAAATTTGAAAAAAAAATTTGGAAACCCGGAGTTTTTTTTGGGAAAATAATTTTTTTCCCATTTAATTTAAACTACTTTAAACCCCAAAAGGGGGGGGAAAAAAATTACCCAAATTTTTAAAATTTTTTTTTTTGGGGGGCGGGGTTTTTTTAAAAAAAAAAAAAACCCTTTTTTTAAAAAATTTTTAAAACCTTTTTTAAAATTAAAAAAAAAAAAAAATTTTTAAAAACAACAAATTTTTTTCCCCCCCCTTTTTTTTCCCCCCCCTTTTTTTTTTTTCCCCCCCCCCCCCCCCCCCCCCCCCCCCCCCCCCAAAAAAAAAACCCCCCCCAAAAAAATTTTTAAAAAATTTCCCCCCCCCCTTCCTTTTCTCCCTCCTAGGCTTCCTCCCTTTTTTTCCTCTCCTTTTTCTCTCCCCTCCTCACCCCTCCCCTCCCCCCTCCCTTCCCCCCTCCCCCTTTTCCCCCCCCCCCCCTTTTTTCCTTTTCCCCCCCCCCCCCCCCCTTTTTTTCCCTTTTTTCCCCCTTCCCCCCCCTTTTTTCCCCCTTTTTTTTTCCCTTTTTCCCCCCTTCTCTTCCCTTTTTTTTTCCCCCCCCTTTTCTTTAAAAAATTTCATTCCTTTACCCCCCCTTTTATTTTTTTTTGGTTTACTTTTATTTTTTTTTGGGGGGTTTTTCTTTTGGGTTTTTTTGGGGCCCCCTTTACTCTGTTTCCCCCTTTTTTCTTTTTTTTTACCTTTTAATTTTTTTTTTTTGTTTTTCATTCCCCTTTTTTTTTGTTTTTTTGGGGTTTTTTTTTTTTTGTAGGTTTTTTTCCCCCTTTTGGGGGGTTTTTTTTTTTTATTTTCCCCTTTGTTTTTCCCTTTTTTAAACTTTTTAACTTTTTTAATTTTTGTTTGGGGGGTTTGGGGAAATTTTAAAAGGGGCCCCGGGGGAATTTTTTTTTTTAAAATTTTAAAAGGGGGGGGGGGGGGGGGGGGGAAAAAAAAAGGGGGGGGGGGGGGGGGGGGAAAAAAAAAGGGGGGGGGGGGGGGGGGGGGGGGGGAAAGGGGGGAAAAAAAAGGGGGGGGGGGGGGGGGGGAAAAAAAAATTATTTGGGGGGTGGCTTTTCCTTTTTTCTCTCTCTCCCCCTTTCTCTCTCCTCTCTCTCTCTTCCCCTTCTTCCTCCCTCTCCCTCCCCCTTCCTTTCCCTTTCCCCCCCCCCCTTCCCTCCTCCCTGGCCTTTTTCTCTCATGGCCCCTTGGGGGTTTTTTTTTTTTCTTTTTTCTCTGGGAAAATTTTAACCTCCCCCCCTTTTAAAAATTTTACGTTTTCCCCCTATTTTTTCTTTACTTTTCTTTAGTAATAAAGGAGGCCCGGGGGTAGGCTTGGACGTTTGTGGTTTTGGGGGGGGCTGTGATGGTTTTGGGGGGTTTTTCCTTTAGTGGTTTGAGGAGTGTGGGTAGGGTGTGGTGGGGTTTAGGTTTTTTGGGAGGCTTGGTAGGCTGTGTGGGGGAGGCTGTGGTAGGTTTGTGGGGGAGGCCCGGGGGGTAGGTGGTGTAGGTTGGGGTAGCTTTTTGAGGCTGGTGGGGGTTTTGGGGGGGGAGGTGTGGGAGGTTTTGGGGAGTCTGTGGGGTTTTGGGTGTGGGGTAGGTTTTTGAAGTTTTTGGGGGGGGTTTTGGGGTAGGGTTGTGGGGTAGGCTGTGGGGTAGGCTGTGTGGGGGGGGTTTTGGGGGGTGTGGGTTTTGCTGTGTGAGGCTTTTGGGGTATTTTGGGGTAGGGTGGTGTGTCGTTTGGGGGT
>JACEEZ010008051.1:0-13771 GCA_016584305.1 Chionoecetes opilio
GGATCTGTATTTCCATGTGTCGTAGTCAGACGTTGGCACAGGATATAGTACTGGTGGCACCCGCCCACCTATCAATTATAGTGTGATATTCAAGGAATAGAAAAGTTCCTCAGTAGTGTGTCATTTCATCAACTGCACGCTATGGTACACACAATCACTAGTACACATAGTATATGTTCGAGTGCATGCCTTTATAACTGTAATATACGTCACGTATCATCTGCATATCAACCTATGTCCCAGTCACGGGGATACTGAAGGTTGTGGACGTGCAGCATACATATTGGCGTGCAGAGCTAACCTTAACTAAATATTTGACTGTAGGATCCACACACCTTGTTGCGTATACCGTCTTTTGACCCACACACTCAGTTTTTTTCGGTTTTTCTTCAATATCATCCCTGCGGCCACAACACACAAAAGTGCAGCCGTGCGTCGCCGTTTGTCTGTGTAGGAACCATGACTGTCGTGTCCGTGCACCACACACTGACCGGCAGCGACGGGGAGCCCGTGCCCTGCAGGCAAACACCCTCAGCGAGTCACCACCAGGCTCCGACCCCATACCCCATATCAAATATATACCCCATATAACAAAAGAAATGGGGAAAAACTGGTTCACAAATAGGGTGGTAAAGATGGGAATGGACTCAGTAGACAGGTATACGTAGTGCGGAGTCATTAGGGAGCTTTAAAAGGCGGCTAGATAATTTAATGGATGGGGATGAAAGGTGGATGTAGGTAGTGTTAAGTAACAGGAACTACCTCGTGTAAGTCTCACGGCCTCTTGTAGCTTCCTTATTTTCTTATGTTCATACCTCCACACTGATCCCAAGCGTGCTCCAACACCATACTTGGACACTGGTCATGTAAACGAATGGCAGTGAAGTTACCATATTAGATACAAAGAGATTCCATTGAAATCATGTCTATACCCAGGGTCATATAGTACCCTGTCTATACCATGCTGATGATATCGAACCAACGCGTGTCTTGAAATTGGCGGATTCTTCAAGCTTCACGCTCTCTCCTCTCACTCTCTCCCCCTGCCTTCTCTTCTCTCCTCATGTCTTTCCGCCCAAATACAGGGTAAAAAATAAAGTTTTAGGAGTTTCCAATTTTCCGGACAAAAATGTTTTGTACCCCATAACTAAGTTAAGTTGGGTCTCCGATATATATTTTTTTGGCGCCGGGAATTTCCATTACCAGACTCCGACGTGCGTGGAAATCGGTTGTGTGCTGTCGATTCCGGGCAAGAAACGTTGCGAAACTGGCTTCCTAGTTACAGTCGAGGCTCCTCCTCCTCCTCGTCCTCTCTTCCTCTATACCTACTTCCTCTTCCCTCTTCCTCTTCCCTCTTCCTCTTTCCTCTTCTCCTCTTCCTCTCCTCCTCCTCTTCCTTCTTCAACCCTCTCCTTCCTCCTTTTTTGATGTTGTGGTGTGTGTCTTCCTTCTCCTGCTCCTCCACTTTCCTCAGTTTCACTTGTTCCGCACTTGTTCTAGAGTTTTCACTTTCCACGTTCTTTCTCTCTCTCTCATGCTCATCTTTCCCCTCTTTTCCCTCACTTTCTTTCTTTCTCTTTCTCTCTCTCTCTCTCATCTCGCTCCTCAGCTAACTCTCAGAGACTCTCTCTCTTCTCTCTGCCCATCTTCTCCATGTCAATCAACCTCTGCTCCTCGTCTCTCCTTCTCTACATCCTTTCTTAGTCAGAATCGAACTCTCCACCCTAAATCTTCAGTCTTCATCTCTCTCCTCTCTCTCGTCCCTTGTCACCTTGCTTTCTTTCGACTTTGCTTCAATGTGTTGGTTATAATCTTGAAGGCTGGGAGGGAGACAACAGGAAGAGGATAATATGAAGGAACAACTGACACAGGATGAGAAAGAGAATAGATAAAATAAAAGGAAAGAGGAAAAGGGAAGAGAAGGAGAGAAGGAAGGATTGAGAAGAGATAACACATCATCTTTGTAATGTGAAGGAATATTGTAACACTATGAACACAATTGTAGACAGCACAAGATATATATGTTAGAGAAAGAAACCGACTTAGTAAATAATAAAAGATATAGATGAAATAAACTGAGGAAAAATTGAAATAAGTCACAACGAGCTCTATGTGTGGTCCTTGGCAACTAATGTAACAGAGTGGTGGCATAACGAGGAATGTAATAGTGAAGTAATTAGCGGGGAGTATATATACATAATTAACCTGAGTAACATTGCATCTATAATTATACTTATTTACACAATCAACGCGTAAACTTGTGTATTTGCAAATGTTTGCGGGTCACTCTGTATACATTTACCCCTCACCTCTTTTGTATGCACCGTATTCATAATTAAGACACGCGCTATTCACAACAGTCATACCACACACACACACAGTCCACAACGACCAAATAACCAGTGCAACACACCACACCGCACCGCGACGACGACCCACAACACCGTCAACACAACCGACACACAAGTACCACAACAGTCACACAAACTACCAAGGGTAACTGTACTACCGTACTGTGTAAGTGGAGCCAACGGCTCCGGCTCACAACCAGAAGTCCCGGTTCGATCCCCGGGTGGAGCGGTAGATAGATGGTCTGTTTCCTTAAAACCCGAGCCCCCTTTCCACTCCAGCAGTGAATGTGAGGTCTCCACGTAGGGTGTTGCCAGGGGTCTTTGTGACCCCGCCGTCCCGGTGGTGATTGGCTTTTTTTCCCCCAAAACAACACTAAGGATGAATGATAAGAAATGTTTGATATGGGACGGGGCCATATACATACGAGTGTAGCTCAGGGTTGGCTGCTGCGTTTGAACAGAAAGAAAATTTGAGCGCTCTCGTGCGCCGTTCGGTTTGTTCTGTACCCCTCTATCAAGACGCTTTTGGGGCGCCTCGCAGTGGTGTGTAACAAACAATCCCTTACGCCCTGCCGTTTACCAATAGGAAACGGACTACGCCACAGCTCAGACTGTGGGCTTTTTGACCGTCGACCTATGTTCCTCTACTAGCCCTCTATCTGCCCTCGCACAGTATTCGGAAGTGTACTGGCGTACGCCTGTAGCTACCTGACGACTATTTGATTATTGTTGTAATGGTAATTGTCGTCTGAGAGAGTGAATGCTAGGAATTCTCGGTCTCGGGCACCGTCAAAACCCAACTAGCCGTCAATAACACTATAGTCGCCACTTGCACTTTGGTGTCGCGAAGGCGCTAAATATTACTATTTTTAGCATCACTATAAGACTGTCTGTGCCACTGAAACAGGTACTTAATATAAACTCCTGTGCATTGCCTCTTTAGTGGCACTACAATTAATTATTCTGTAGATGATGATAAAAATTCGTAATATATGGCGCCTTACGACATATATGTGCAGTGGCGACTAATAGTGTGTGTATTGGTGGTAGGTGTGGGATACGTTACAGAGGGTTTATGAAACTGTCCGCAATAGGAATTCCCTCGCAGAAACACCACTGAGACCTGTCCACCGTGACGTGGTACACTCGCCGACGCGGAAATTTTTCATAGTTAACAGTCCACTTGAAAATAAACAGAAATGAGAAGAATAAAGTATGTATTTCATATTGTTGGATACCACCATACCACCTGGTATGATAATGCGTCTGAAATGCAGAAATACTGTTACAATATCTTATTAAATGTATAATATTTGTGTACTTGTAAATATCATCATGCAAGATCAAGACTGGGAACTGTCCGACGAAAATAGGCAAATGAAATGAATTAAAATATGACAGTATGCTAATATTACTTTGATCTAATAGCTTCATTTTCGCTTAATATGTCAGATTACTGTATAAATAATGCTGTTATTAGATGTAGGTTGTTTTTCCTCCTCTAACTCAAGAGTTATTTACATATTTATATAGCTAACCGCCTCTTATACTCTTATAGAAGATAAATCTGAAGGCATATTTTTTACAGCAACAGACTTCCTGAACAGAACTCCCCACTGTTTAGTATTTTTGTTTTGTCAAACATTATTATTTTCAACATTACTAATTAAATTTACCTAAACTAAATCCCATTGCTAAGATAACCTAGCCTCTTTCTAACTAATGAAGATCTGGATTGGTAGTAGCTTTCTATTAAATTATCAAATCGTTATCACCATATCATTGCTAGGCCACATATTACACATCTGGAGCTGAAATACCTACTTCCTGCCACCCTTTGTCCACGGGCCCTATATAGGCAATCCCTAGACTAGGTAAAATGATACCAATAAAAAGTCCATTATTACCCAATAACCTAACCTATAGCCCTAACTGTACGACGGTGAAGAAGGGTACTTTTTAGATTATACAAGGGGTCTACAGTATATTCTGTATAATGAAAAAGTATAGAATAAATTGAAATCACTAGCAACGAAATGGGTAAAATAATGCATTTGCAAAAACCATACTCCCTGTGTGACACCAATACTCTCTTGAAATAACGTGGACGGAACATCTTAGAACAGGGCTTCCACGCTAGCGAACCCAAATGTATATTGCTCTACGATATATTCCTTACTGTCCTTAACACATCTTGGTTAATATTTTAAAATGAGTGCCGAATTCCTTACTTTGCCTACATGGCCGTGATATTAAATTTCAGGTTCCTGAGACAACTAGTCCAGCGACGATGCGCAATGGACGACGAGTTTGAGAAAGTAGTAGCCGAATCTAAGTGTAGTTTATAAAACTAGGGGCTGGTCGAAGGGGGTGGCGGGGGGGAGCCCCCCCCGTTAGGGGCTTGAGTAGGCTAAGGTAAGGTTAGGTTAGCGGGGCAGGTTAGGTTAGTTGTCACAGCACGAGGGGCTCGAAGAGTGGGTGCTAGGTTAAGGTCTGATCAGAGTTTTGTTCATCTTTAAGATAAAGGACTCAAACTCCTATCTTCTTCTTTTAGCCAACACGCTTGGGGGAACTATATGTGGAAAACCGGGTTTTTTGGGTGGGGGGCACAACATAAGGGAAATAGGGTCCCCCCCACAAAAAAAATCCTTAAACTAGGAAAATTTCCCTAGTTCATGGAACTTTGGTTATCGGGGAAGATATTTGCCTTTATGTGGCTCCCCCCATACAAAAGTGTACACCTCATAAGGGGAAATATGGCATCCCCACAAAAAATAGGAAAAACAAGAAAAAAAATCCCGAAACCTATCAGGAAATTCTTCTACCTAGTACATAGTACTTTAATTCAGGGGAAATATTTCACGATAAAAAGTTCATGAACTAAGGTAAATATCCTAGTTTAGGGATTTTTTTGTGGGGGGGCCATATTTCCTTACAGGTGTGTGCTCCCCCACGGTCCAAAACCCCGGTTTCCCCCATGTCCCAAGCTTGTTGGCTATACGAAGAAGATAGAGGGGGAGCCTTGTTTCTTAAGAATTTACCTAACTGGCGGGGCTACACCATCCCGACCTAAAACTAACCTAGGCTACCTGGGCATGTATTACATAACCTTAGCTTCACTGAGGCAGGGGGTTTTCGCTCACCCCCTCCAGACCTTTTTTGTATTTTTATTCTGCCACTGGTGCCTGGCGGTAAATGTGGCAGTTCAAACACCCCAATACTTTCCATGGCATAATCCTGGCGGATTGCTGGGGTCTCCCCCAGAAACCCCCCACTGAGTTAACAAACCTACTACCTGGGCATTGATTAGCACCTGACCTCAAACTCCCCCGAGACCACCTTGTTATTTTTTTGTAATGAGACTAATACTCCCTTAGCGATGAGAACGAAACGTGCAGATAGCTTAACCAGCGATCGTGTATTGGTTTGGGACCTGCACATTATACACCGTGCTGTGCTATTGTAGGGTTTAGAGAATGCTCTCCCTTAGGAGTGCGAATGAAAGACGTTCAGGATAATTCTAAAACCAAACCCCGATCTTGTATTGGTTTGAACGTGCACATATTATTAAAAAAAAATACTAGGAAATTACCTATGCTTATATAAGGGGTATGTAATGTGCACTTTAATAAATTTATCCTCCCTCCACTGTTCATGTGGACCATTATGAATATCGTAAATTATCACTCCCAAATTTTACTGCATTTTCTCATTGATTATAAGTAGGCTCCAGTACAGAGTCCTTAGCTGGTGGCATGTCAAGTGCATGCTGGCTGCGGGATAACATTGTAAGTCTTCTCGACTGTAAATTTGTGGGAAATAGCATAATTGTCTCAAATTCTCCTCTGTTTGGGCGGGGCATTGTTGTTGACATAGACTTCCGAAGAGACCTCGACAGAGCCGCCGAAGGTTTTTGGCTTGTGGCGCTCTGTGGCCAAACGTTCGAACGTCCGCCCGAGATCGGCGCACAGGAGGCTTTTGAGAGAGTGTTTGAGTCAGACTCGCATCCACTCAAATCTTCCTCTCAAATTCGACCCTGGTATAAGCCCTGGAAAAAACAACAACAACACCGAAAGAGCAAACAGTCAACACACTCCTCACACACAACACACATTCACGCTACCACACACAGAGTCACACACAGCACACACATGGTCACACACACACAATAGAACCACAACACAGTCACACAACAACACAGTCACACACACACAGTCACCACACACAAAGAAGAACACAGTCACATACACACGAATTCACAACAAACAGTCACACACATCACAGTCACACACACATACAGTCCACGCACGCACACACAGCACGTGTACAACACAGTCCGCAACACAGTCACCACACAGTCGCTCACACCCAGGGGATGGAATTAACGAAGTAAACAGGCTCGAGTCGCTGGCACTGACACAGTCACACACACAGTCACACATACACAGTCCACACACACAGTCACGCACACAACAGCCACGCACGAACACATTCACACACACACAGTCACGCCTCACAGTACGCACTACCAGTCACGAACACATTGAATAACACACAGTCCACGCGCACTATCACAGTCAACGCACAAATACACAGTCACGCAACAGATACAGTCACACACGGCACAATGACAGTCACAACGCACACCAAACACCCAACACAGGTTCACCCAACCCAACCTCACACCACTCACACAGTCACAACACACACTAGCATGTGACAGCACACACAGAACACACAGTCACGCCACTACAACGTACGTTACTCACACCACATCACGCACACACAGTCACGGCACACACAGTCACACGCACACATTCACAACACAATACTGTCAACGCACACACAGTAACGCACACCACTGTTACATGCACACACACCACACACACACACACACACACACGAATACATACACACTCACCTACACACAGTCACCATACACACATCACACACACAGTCACACATACTCAGTCACGCACACCAGTCCACAAAACAGTCACTGCACACACAACAGTCAGTACCACCGACAGACAGCGTATTCACACATGAGCACGTGAAACCACGAGTCACGGCACACACAGTCACCGCACACACCGTCACACAGTCACTGCACACGAGAGACATTCACGACACACAGTCACGCACACAGTCACGCACAACACAGTCCGCACTACAATCAACGCACACAGCAACGCACACACCAGTCAGCACACGACACAAGTCACACACACAGTCACACACACACGTCACGCCACACACAGTCATACAAACACAGTCATGCACACAGTCACACACACAGTCCACACACAGTCACACACACACATATTCACACACACAGGTCACGCACCCTGTCCACGCACACACCAGTCGACTCACACACAGTCAACGCACACACGAGTCACGGCACACACAGTACACAGCACACACAGTTACACACACAGCACAGTCCTACACACATATCACACACACACACACAACACACAACATCACACACACACACACACACACACCCACACAGTGTACCACAAACAACAGTCACACAACACTACACAACACACCAGTACACATCCATACACAACACAAATCCAAACACTGAGCTCCACCCGGACAGTGGGTCTGGCGCCCGGCAAATCATTCCTGTGGTCCGGCGTTCGATCCCTCCCGACTTCCGCTCATTCCCCAGGGGATTTTTCACCGTGAATTTCGGGCAGTACTGTCCTCCCTTAATGCAAGGGGATGGGGGGTGTGTGTGGTGGTGTGAGGTCACAGCAGTTCCCCAGATGACGGTGTATAATGAGCCCGCACAGCTCGTGCATTTGAAGGGGAAACTGCGATCGCGAGCCAGCTCGTGGCCCGCCCCCCGTTTGGACAAGAACCATGGGTGTGAATAACCCCACACACAGTCCACGACACACACAGTCCACACACACACACATAAGTCACAGGAACACCACATCGGGCAGTCCACACACACACACAGTCACACACACACACATAGTCACACACACACAGTCACACAACCACACACGTCACACACGACACACATAGTCACACACACAACCAAGCAGTCACACACACACACACAGTCACCAAGACACACACATAGTCACCACACAGCACAGTCAGCGACCACTACACAGTCACACACGCACACATAGTCACACACACACGTTCCACGAATTATATACACACACACACAGTCACACTACACACGACAGTCACAACACACACAACACTCAGTCACACACACACACATAGTCACACAGGATCAGATAGATAATAGATAGACTCATTTATTGACTACAAGCTTATGTGTGAAATATGGAGATACGGGGCCATACGAGTGTACCTCAGGTATCAAGCCTGTAAACACAAACAACCACAACAAAGACCAGTCATACACACACATCACACACACACACACACACACCACACAGTGACGCAACACACAGTCACAGCACTGACACGTCACACACACAGGCAGTCACGCACACAACAGTCACACACACAGTCACCACACACAGTCACACACACATCACAGCACACAGTCACTGCACACAGTCACACACACACACAGTCCGCGCACCCATAACAGTCACACACATCACAGTCACTACGTGCACTGTGTCACACACAGGTCCACAACAGACACACGCGTCCACCACACACACACAGTCACACACGGCGCACACACAGTCCAAACACTACACACAGTCACACAAGAACACACAGTTCATACACACAAGTCATACACCACAGTCCTACACATGCTCATACACACACACAGTCACGAAGAACACGCACACAGTCACACACACGTAGTCTACACACAGTCATACACACACATATCATACACATAATTACACAGTCCCACACACACACATCAACATACACAACACACAAATCACAGTCTCTCACACACACACACAAACACACACACACACACACACACACACATCACACGACACTCACGAGTCACCACACACACACAGTCACACAACATCACAAAGTCACACACAGTCACACAGGCCTCACAGTCCACACCCGTCACACACAGTAACACACACGCAACAGTTAGACACAGTCACAACACACACACAAGACATTCACACAGACGAACTAAGCACGAACGAACCCACCTTGTAATAACTTCATCAAATCTACGATTCATTATATCACAGTTCTATCAATTCATTATACACTATAGTTTTCACTATTACATACACTCATTATACTGTTCATTAGAGAGGAGAATAGATAGAGAGAGAGAAAGAGGAGAGTAGGAGAGCAAGAGGAGCGAGAGAGAGAGTATGAGAGGGAGAGTAGAGAAGATAGAGAGAGAGAGAGAAGACACGATAATTTCGATTACGCATTAACAACTCGTTGACCTAGTTTTCTAGCATATTTCATAACCATATTTTTTTGGCAGTCCGAAAGTTATGATTTATATAATATTTGATATTGTAAATGTAGCGATTAAAACCAGAAGTATATAATCTCTCTGCTCTTCTCATCACGTCGTACACCTGTCCTCTTTCATTCGGTCGCTCCATCTCACGCATCGGCTCCAATCTCGGAGTCGCCTAATCACCTCTCTCTTACATCTCCTCTCTCTCTCTCTCTGATCTAGTAAAGGGAACAAACGAAAGTATTGTTTAACAAGCTACCTAACTGTGCGACAGATAGATAACTACAGCACCTGGGAAAACGGCAAGTAAAGCAACAACTCCTCACTCTAGTAATTGAATAAATAATTAGCAGCTTGAAAAAAAGTGGAGACAAAAAAAGGAAAGGAGACTAAAACTGTTTGTAAAGGGGCATCACCTCAAATTAGCATCTTACTCAGGACGAGGACGAGGACGAGGACGAGGAACGAGGGACTCGAGGACGAGGACGAGGACGAGGTACGAGGCCGAGGACGAGGACGAGACGAGGACGAGGACGAGGACGAGGACGAGGACGAGGTATCGAGAGGAGGGAGGAGGAGGTAGGAAAGGAGGACGAGGGAGGACTAGGAGGACGGATGGAATGAGGACGGAGGAGGAGACGGGAGGACATATGTACGAGGGTAGACTGACGAGGAGAGGACTAGGAGGAAGGAACGGAATGAAGGAGGGACGTAAGAAGGAGGAGCACGAGATAGAGGAAAGGATCGAGGAGGAGGTACGAGGAGGAGTGGACGAGGCAGGAGGGACTGTAGTAGGAGATACGAGGAGGAGGACGAGGATTGAGGACTGGACGAGGACGAGGACGAGGATCAGCACGAGGAGGAGGAGGAGGCATAGGATGAGCGGGGAGGAGGAGGTACGAGAAGGACGAGGTACGAGGACGAGGAGGAGGACGAGGACGGAGGAGGAGCGACCGAGGAGGAGGACGAGGAGGAGGGACGAGGGAGGAGGAAGGAGGAGGGGGGGATAGGGGGAGGACGAAGGAGCTCCTGACGAGGAGGCGGAACAGGAAGGAGGACAGAGGAGGAGGAGGGAGGAAGGGAGGAGGGGACGAGGCGGAGGACAGGAGGAGGACGAGGAGGAGGAACGAGGGGAGGACGAGGAGGGCGAGGAGGAGGACGAGGAGGAGGAACGGGAGGAGACGAGGAGGAGGACTGAGGAGGAGGTATAACGAGGGGAGTGTACGAGAGGAGTTGCTTGGAGGAAGAGGACGAGGAGAGGACGAGAGGAGGACGAGGAGGAGGACGAGGACGAAGGGAGGAGGAGGATCCGAGGACAGGACGAGGAGGAGGAGGTAGAGGGAGGAGTGAGGGACGAGGGACTAGGACGACGGGGGAAGGAGGAGTGGACGAGGAACGATGACGAGGACGAGGACGAGGGACGACGAGGACGAGGACGAGGAACGAGGACGATGACGAGGAGCGAGGACGAGGACGAGGACGGGACGAGGGACGACACGAGGACGAGGACAGAGGACGCGAACGAGGACGAGGGACGACAGAACGACACGGACGAGGATCGAGGACGAGGACGAGGAGGATCAGGACTAGGATTTTAGGAGGAAGTGGAGTAAGAAGGGGGAGGAGTAGGAACGGATGGAGGAGTTGACGGTGTCAGAGTATCACCTGGGTTGTGTAACGCAGCTAATTGGAGGCCCGTGACCCCGGGTATTCTTCTGTTGTTTTCCCCCGTCAAAAGATGAGTTTTGCACCACGAGGAAAAAAAAATAAAAGTAAAAAAAAAAAAAAAAAAAAAAAAAAAGAACAAAAGTCGATGGAACAAAATATTTAATGGACTATGATGACCGCCCTACTTACAAACACACTTGGCATAGAACAAATGAAAGAATTTAAAAACTAACTGACCAAAGTCCAAAGGTTTTTTCTCCCATACGAAAAGAAACCTAATTATGCAAACGATAATAAACAATGAGGATAAATGCATAGAACTGAGTCATCTGAATTTTTGTTGAGAAAACGCTATGTGCAATATATCGGTTCAAAATTCATTACATATTTAGACCCTCAAGAAGACGCTGTGCAAAAGGTAGCATTCAAGAAAGAAAAGTTTGAAGGTTCTTTTGAAAACGATTGAACGTTGGGTCTCCTTTTTCTCTTTGGCAGAAGAGCTTGTACTCACCTGGAACACTGGGCTTTGGAAGGGGCATGAGGGTATACCATTCATGACCTCATCGATGCAGGGACTGAGTCAGAATCGCGACCTAAGTCCTGCCTGGACTCGCATCTTTTGGGCCGCGTCATTGCGGCAGTGTGCCGAGCCCAGACACAGCACAGCAACAACACCAAATGGAAGAGGCGGCCCATGAACGGCTGGCCCACCACCGGTCACCTCCTGATCCACCCGCGCCACCAATAGCCCTACAAGGTGCCGGCCGCCAGTGTTTCAGGAGCTTCTTCAGCGTCCTGTTAAAGCGCCCGTTGGCGGCACCCCCTCACGTGCGTTTGTCGTGGCACAGAGTAGTGCTGTCTGCCACCCTACATGCACCACACATAAGCGAGCAGGTGCCGCCGCCACGGCCACTCCAGGTTGGCCGAAACCGAAGCGAGGGCGGGGTCAGCGTGGGGCATGTGGCTGTCCTGACGTCCATAGGCAAGTGCTTATTATTTTTTTTTTTTTTTTTTTCTTTTTTTGTTTTTTTTCTTTTTTTTTTCGGGCACCATGAAGAAGAGATCTGGCACTGCAGCTGCTGGTTGAGGACCTGTATACCTGTCTGCTTAGTCTCAACCAGAGGTGACGCTGAGTCTTGTTGTCGTCTAGCGTCACTTGTGTTGTCGTCAAGAAGGAATGTCAAGAATCCGTCATCCTGGACATTCTCCTCATCGCTCTATTCTTCTCAAAAAATATCGACGGGGGTGGAAGTATTTTCTGTCTCATGTCTCCGCTCTTCTTCCTCACTTTCATCAAAAGCAGTTATATTCACCACTCCTCACCCTTAAATCACTCCTCCAAAACAAAGGATTAACATAAACACTAGACGTCTTTGGGCAACATTTCCTAAAGGTTTTGCAATCACGAATCTATTGAAAGTCCACTCGTGTATTCCTGCCTTCCTGTGCTCCCACAACAACACACGCTCACAGCTCAAACTTTGTCCATCCTGGTCCTGCCACCACTGGGTACACGAACCAGTTGACCAACAAAAGAAGCACCACAATCCACAACCACCTTCAGTAAGACGCCCCTCACAGTGACCACTGGCCTGGGGGTCCTGGTGGTGTGTGGGCGGGGCTTCCTTTCTCTCACTGGGCAGGGGCGCGCGGGAGGGACTTACCTCCTGTGGTGCGACAAGATGCACCATACTGCCGGAACACTTTCTTGAAAAGGGCTGGTCAGCGCGGGGGGATCCACGTGTTCGTGTGGTATATTTTCCGGGGGACTGCTCTCTTGCTGCTGATGCAACAAAACCAGTGTTTAGCTCTCTCTGTTGCTCGTATCCGCGCCACGTAAAGGGCGTGCTGTGATTGCATTAATGATCCGCAGGGCCAGTTGTCATCCAGCTGGTCGTCCTCGCTGGTTCCAGGCCCCGGGGCGGCCGACCTGCCCGCCGCCATCGGACTCGGTGTGGGGGCTGCAGATGTCATCACACCAGGCCCCGGTGGACTTGTTGACGAACGACGTCACGAAATGGTCTCCCATGAGATGATGCGTCGTTCCTCGTCCACGTCGTCCTTTCCGCAGGGCAGAGGCGTGAGGTTGGCGAACCACGAGACAGCGCGGCGGCAGCTTGATCGAGCGAAGACCGCCACGTATGTAGCATGTGGCTCTGTCCTGACGTCCAGGACAGGCAGAGGGTGTTTTCGGGCCACCATTGGAGAGAGAATGCGGCAACTGCAGTTGCTGGTTGGATTGAGTCTGCTAGTCTTCAACCAGAGGTGACGAGTGGCCGGTTGCCGCAGTGTCGTCGTCTACTTGTGTCGTCAAGAGGAAAGTCCAGTAAGAATCCGTCATCCT
>JACEEZ010008052.1:0-17500 GCA_016584305.1 Chionoecetes opilio
GAGAAGAGAGAGAGAGAGAGAGGAGAGAGAGAGAGAGAGATGAGAGATGGGGGGGGGGGGGGCGAGGGAGGAGAGATGGCCCCCGTGGGATTAACAACATCCCAGGGGAAGGAGGAGGAATGCATTGTACAGACTTTGAGAATATGAATGATAATTTATTGGAAAATACGAAAAGGAAATGGAAGGAGAGGATCCGAGGCCTGTGTGTTCGCGATTTAGGTGGAGTGACTGTACACCAGCATATAAACTCAATAACGAAAATGTTTTTGTACTTATGAAATAAACAATGTTCGTAGCAATTATGATCCTAGCAATCTCCTTTTCATCATATTACTGGATAACGACTCAGGAATATTTCTGGTTAAATTTTCTAAGCATATTGCATTATATAGTAATGTTTTTATAAGTGTTGAACAGTCCCATTAGTCTATTAATCGGCTAATGGGTTGTGCAACACCCCTTAAAACATTACTATATCTGCAATATACTTAGAAAGTATAACCATAAATATTCCTCAATCAGTTAATATAACAGCGGCAAATGGTCATATGCCCTACGGCAGGCCGCTGGGAGCGGCCCAGCCGGTGAGCCTCTGAGCAAATTCCCAGCGGCCCTACGTCGTACACTTCCGTCGGGCCGCCGATAAGACATACGGAGGGCCTCCGGAGGCCCTCCGTCTTTGTGTTTGCTGGGAAGCTTGGTGTAGGTGCGGACAAGGAGGGTGGAGCGTCGGTGTGACAGGGAGGAGAGGGACGATTCTGCCTGAAGGGCTGTGACTGGGGAGGACCTGAAGGCCCCCAAAGCTATACGAAGGGTATCATTCTGGATTACATCTAACTTGTGGAGGAGGGAAGGTGAGGCCGCACCATAAACCTCACACTCGTAGTCTAAGCGACTACGGATGTAAGTGCAATATAAATGAAGGAGGGTATTCCTGTCCGCACCCCACTTGACCCCTGCAAGGGACTTCATTAAGTTAAGCCTCTTGAGGCACGAGGTCACCAGGTACTGTATGTGGCGGCCCCAGGTTAGGCGGGGGCCATCCAACAGTAAACCAAGGAATTTGTGGTGGGTTTTGAAGGAAATTGGGGACCCATAAATGGTGACCATCGGGATGTTGGGAATACGCCTTCGGGTGAAGCACAGAAGGCTAGATTTCTGGGCACTCACCGTCAGGCCCCAACGGGTGGTCCATGAGTGGACGGCATCAAGCCCACGTTGAAGATGGTCTTGAGCCTCCTGGATAGTGGGAGCAGAGCAAATGAGAGAGATGTCATCAGCATAGATGAGTGCATGTGTGCATGGAGAGCAGGGAAAGTCTGAAAGCAAGATGTTGAAGAGGACAGGACTGAGGGGAGAACCCTGTGGGACGCCTCTGGTGACCGGGTAAGACCTGGAATGGGTATTCCCGATCACCAGAGAGAAGGACCTGGAAGACAGGAAGGATTTAACCCATTGGAGAGGGGAGCCATGCAGTCCCAGGCGGGCAAGTTTTTCAACGATGGCATTATGGGAGGAGGTGTCAAAAGCTGCTTGGAGGTCAATAAAGGCTATTAGCGTGAATTGTTTGTGGGTTAATCCTTCCTGTATGTGGTGCTCCAGCTGGAGCAGGGCATCCAGGGTGCCCCGGTGAGGACGAAACCCGAACATATTTGATGGAAGAAGGTGTTTGTGTTCTAACCACTATGTCAACCTACACCGTACTATTTGTTCTACTACTTTACTAAGATTAGAGAGAAGGCTAATGGGCCTAAAGGAGGAAGCCTCAGACGGAGCCTTGCCAGGCTTAAGAATAGGAATTGTGATGGCATGACGCCACACAGAAGGGAACGTCCCCGACAGCCAGCTGGCGTTGAAGACGTCCAGGAGGAGGCGGGCCAGAGCATCTGGGAGGCGGCGAAGAAACTCGTTCGGGACGTTGTCCGGTCCAGCCGCCTTCCCAGCGGACAGTGCGTGTAAAGCAAAGGAAAGCTCCTCGGGGGTTATAGCAGTGCTAATTGTATGGCCGGTGTGTGAAGGGGGTAACACAGGTGGGGGTACGGGATCTGGAGAGCCGAGTGTAGTGTGAATGTGGGAGGCAAGGCACTCGACTTTGTCGGCATCGGTGATGAGGAGGGGACCATTACTAGTTAACGGGAAAGTGAAGGGGGGCTGAGGGTGGACCATCTTCCTGAAAAAGGACCAAGCCCGGGAGACTGAGGAGGAGAAGGACAGAGAAGCACAAAAGGAGGCCCATGCAGAACGTTTCTCATCAAGAATAACACGTTTGCATCGGGCCTCCAATAAACGGAAGCGACTACGGAGCAAGGGAATGGGGTTCTTACGCCACGCAGTAAAGGCGTGGCGTTTGGCCTGAAGGGCTGCCGCACACTTCCGGGACCACCAGGGGACCCGGAAAGAGCGGGAGGGGTGGGAAGTGATTAGATGAAAGTGGTGGGACCCCACGTCCACCAGGGTGACCGTGAGGTATTGAATTATATCCGATGAAGGGAGGGTAATGGGAGGGGTAAGTGAATTTAATTCTGATTGAAAAGAGCCCCAGTCTCCTTTGGTGAAGGACCAACGAGGTCTGCGTGAAGGGGGAGGGGGTGGTGGTACTGCAGGGAAGGAAATTAGAACAGGAAGATGGTCGCTCCCCATGTAAGGGCCAGTTGTGACAGTGGTGAGGAGGAGGAGGCCATTACCCAGGCAGAGGTCCAAGGTGGAGGGGTTCCCTGAAACTGGATCAGTCCTGGTAGGGAGGCCAGGTGGAGTAAGGAGAGATAAAGAAACACTGTCCGCCAGAAAGCTCGAGAGGGACCTGCCCGAGCGGTTTCTTCGGCTCCTGGGGAGGGCCGGTTCCCAGAGGTCATGATGGGCATTAAAATCACCCATTATTAAAGCTGGGGAGGAAAGCTGAGAGAACAAGTGCTGGAATTCCTGAAGGGTTATATCTAAACATGGGTTGTAAATTAAAAGAACCTGAAGGGGCCCTGAATCAAAGGTAACAGTCACCCCCAGATGCTCCAGGCCACCTCCAGGGAAAGGAGTGATAGTGAGAGGGCTAGAAGAGAGGGATCGGTGGACCAGCAGAAGCAGGCCGCCTCCTGCCCCGCCGGTCCCCCTGTCCATCTTGTAGGAAGCATAGTTGGGAAAGGAGGGGGAGAATGCGTCTGTGAGCCACGTCTCACAGACGCCAACAACTAGGGGAGCGTATGATGAGAGCGTGGTTTTAAAGACTGGAAGTTTCCGGTACAGAGATCGGGCGTTCCAGAAAATGAAGTGGGAGGGGAGTAAAGGACCCACTGCGTGAGTGACATAAAGAAGGTAATGAGGCCTGGCAGGCATCGAATGAGGCAGTCTCTAAGGCAGGAACCTGAGATAAAGAGATTAAAGAAATCAAGTGCAATGGGTGCAATTCCCTTAATGAAGGCTGGCCATGCGAAGCCCGAAGCATGCTGGGCTTGAGAAGGAGGAGGCGGCGCAAGGCTAGCACTACCCAGTGAGGGCAGGGGCTGCTGGGCTGCTGGCGGCTGGGCATGGGGATGAGGCTGTGGAGGCAGGGAAGGAACATGGCGGAGTGGGGGACCCGGTAATAAGGGGGTAGGAGGATGAAAAACAACCTCCATATCCTCCCTATAAGGCCCCTCCGGCAGGAAGGCGGGTCTGTGCCCTTGTTTAAGGGCGGGTACGGTCTGGTGCCGGGGGGACTGTCGGCGTCTTTGGGGTTTTGGGAAAGGGGATCCACTGGCAGTGGGTGGGCGTGTGGGGGTGACGCAACCAGCAGCCATCTGGACAATGTTGACTGTGGGGCTCAGTTGGCTTGGCAGGGGCAGGCTGACTGGCAGGGGCAGGCCCTGGAGCAGGCAGGCAGGGAAGGTGCCGAGTAGGGGAGGGCAGCTCTTGTGCTGGGGGGCCCCCTGGGACGGAAGGTCACAACCGTGCGACACCGTAATGTACCGTAGGTCTGTCGTGCATAGCCGTAACTCAACCGTACAAGAAACGTAACACCACCGTACCACGAGTGAACCGTGGCCAAAAATACCACGGTACACGCCGATTTAAGGCCGTCCTTTGCCATGGCTCGAACCGTGAATGTCTGAAAGGGGGGCTTAAGAGGCGATCTGATAGAAGTTTTTAAGTGGTTAAAGGGATACAATAAAGGACATAAAAATGGTTCACAAATAGGGTGGTAAATGATTGGAATGGACTCAGGCGTCATGGTGGTCAGTACGGAGTCAATAGGGAGCTTTAAAAGGAGGCTAGATGAATTCATGGATGGGGATGGAAGGTGGATGTAGGTAGTGCTAAGTAACAGGAACTACCAGGTGTAGGTTCCTTATTTTCTTAGGTTCTTATGTTCTAAATTGGTCCACCCCCCTTTCTTCATTCTCTTACTAGCTTCTTCATAGGGGCTGACAATTAAGCGGGTTTTTTGGTTACCTCATTTTTTTGCCCTTGGCCAGTCCTTTGTGATGTAAAAAGGAAAAAAAATCAGAAAAAAGAAATCCAATCGTATACTCCGTTATATTTTTCAATTAGACCTGATGGTGGTGAGGCTTCTGTTGTGGTCAGCACGGTGGTGGTGTCTTCGGTTTCGGCTGTTGTGGTGTAGCAGGGCCGCTGGAAAACAACATGGTATTAACGGATGAGAATCAGTAATCAAAATGTAGCGCCCCCCTTTATGGCTAGATGTTAATTTGAAGGGCTCCACAAACCTGGCGATTACGCTGCCACCACCCACAATAAGTGGGAAAAAAAGTTAAAGATTTAGAGAATATATGACGATAACTGGGACTTAATAAAAGACTCGTTAACAGGGTTTCTTTATACTCGAACAGTAATCACATCCCAGCTCTAATGGTTTCCCACAGAAACTATACTTCACAGCATATAGTTGATCAAAACGCCTAATTACTCCTACGGGCTTAACACACAAAAAGGTTCCTACTCTTGAGTTACTAGGTAATATATCTATCTATCTAAAATACTAATGGAGCTACTATAGGGCCTTAGCTCTATATACTGGTGTCTCAGCGGGTCACCAACTCCGCACAGCTCAGCAACACACAACCATCGCCATCAGCACACACGAGGGCCACTCAGGGGATCAACCACCCACTCAGCTCAGCTCAGCTCATTGTTCCCAGCACCAGACCCTTCGAAAGGGTTGTAAGACACGACTCTCTATCGCGCGTGTTGTCTCGACAAGGGTTGGCAAGAGAGAGAGAGAGCGAGTATACTTTCTCCCTGCCTTGCCTTCTTGCCGTGACGTCACTAGCGACCACGGGTATAAAATATTGCCGGAAACCTATACCTAAATGATTAGGGACTGAGGAGTGAAACAAATTGTGAGCATTTAATAACTAGCTATTTATGTATTACTTTACTCTCACCACTCAATGTAAACTTTTCGTTAATCGTGAGTCACAGGATTAACCCATTTTCTCGCGTTACAAAAACATGGAAGGAGGCAAGTAGGTGGTCCGTGTCTTTCATGAACACACACGTGCCCTATCGCCATCACCCTCCCTCACGCTGCACTACCGTCCCGACGCCACCTGTTCGCATCCTTCTTGTTTCTCGAAATTGAGCTGAGCAGACCAACCTTTGTACCAGCTGTTGTAGTGGTTGGTCATCGTCCGGCGGAACAAAATCATCTTTTCAGAATATAGAGGAAATGAGGGATCGCTGTCATTTCCAAGCGAAAGTTACTTTTATCCTAAAATCATAGAAATTTTAACTTGGCGGCTATGGTGACTTCATCACTGGTATTGTAACTGCACTACCACGCACTTTACCATCAAAGTATTTATCACGCTGGTTCACCACAGAGTAAATGAAAATATAAGATCGGAACATTGCATGTGACGTGCTGTATAAATCAGACGCACACGGTGATACATTCCACTTACGTTTTTTTTCTTTTTACATTTGGATGCATTTTATCAAGCAATGCAAGTATATACATTTCCTCACAACTGGAATCCTGCAACCGTAGCCCGATGTCTATGAGGAATAGTAACACAGTGACGTTTGATTACCCACCCATAGGTCTGACGCCCGTATAGCGGGTAAGCTGGAAAGAAATAAGCAAGAACCAAATTGTCATATTGTAGACGACAGCACGTCCAAAATATTATCATGGATCTAAGGGCAGGCTGTGCTGCTTAACTAACCTCCTGAACTTGTTCTGCAGTATGTAAGAAAGTTAGATTCATACATGATCATGTCTTAGGCCTCGATGTCCAAAAGTCTTCACAATGGTCCTTTCTTGACACAATTCTGAGAAAACACATAGCGCGAAAAGGCAATCTTTTCCTAATAATGATCGGATACTTGTTATCTGACACTATAAAGCGAATTGTCTTGAATGTTCAAACCTCGTAGTGATTTAAGGTCATAAGTAAGGTTTCACATTATTTTATACTGGAATCAGCATTCCTGAAATGTATCTATAAATAGATATATCTATAACAGCCAGAGAGGATAGTGAACACCCATATTTCTTTAAGTTGAGGATTTACGTTATAGAAAATTTGCTACACTGTTAAAGTGTAGCAAAGTTTGGTTTTGGCATCATTGCTTTGTATTGCATTATTCCATCTGAAAGTCATTACAATTATATATTATATAATTTTATATATAATATATATATATATATATATATATATATATATATATATATATATATATATAATATTATATATGAATATATATATATAGTATATATATATATAATATATANCTTTTTTTTTTTCCTTTTTTTCTTTCCTTTTTCTTTTCCTCTATTCCTCC
The DNA here is from genome assembly GCA_016584305.1 of Chionoecetes opilio. Taxonomy (NCBI): domain Eukaryota; kingdom Metazoa; phylum Arthropoda; class Malacostraca; order Decapoda; family Majidae; genus Chionoecetes; species Chionoecetes opilio. The sequence goes on from JACEEZ010008052.1 coordinate 6,778, forward strand.
TCCCCCCCCCCCATTTTCTGGTTCACATGTGGAGGTTGCAACTAATACCCAGGGCCCACGTACACGCCTCATCCCAAGTTCCAGCACGCACTGACTGATGACTGTGCTACACTTGGCGTGTCCGTCTCCACAATATTTGGTGGAACTTTGTTCACGCGGGCACTTGCCACTTTAAAGGGTGGTTGACCGTCCCCAATTATTGCGATTGAGTTTCAAAATTTTGGCGGTCCGCAACCTGCAATTCTGCATTTTTTCAGGCATCCGTAATTGCGCAATTCCGCAACCGAATTACCCATTCGCAAGTTATTGCGATTGCGTTTCAAAATTTTGGGGGTTTTCGCAATTCCGGAATCTTTTCAGGCATCCGTAATTGCGCAATTCCGCAACCGAATTACCATTCCGCAAGCTGGGGTAATTGCAGACTAACATTGCGGAATGCCCACCTTTGCTGGTATCCAGACAAAGGATAATAATACACCTGAAAAGGCTTTACTTTTGACGTGAATTTTTTAAAAGTAATCGTCCAGACCATTTCATCATTCCTGTTTTAATGCAACCAAAATCATAGCCATTAACGAGTATATAAACCAATACGTAGTCACTTTTTGTATCCAGTCAGCCTTTTTTAAATAATCCGCAATAAAAATCTGCAAATTCCCAGTTCTCAAAACACTCTCAAGGTTTGCAGACGCTCAGGCTCGGTGCCGTGCGAAAGGGAGGCTCCTCTTCCCGTGCTGATCAGACACAGAGATAAATATAGTACTTGAAGATTTTTTGGGTGTTTTGGATATTTTTTTTTGCTTATGCCACTGCATGCATCCTTTATGGGTGCAGCAAGACAGCTGTGCCTTTCGAGAAAAGTTTGCACACGGAAAGGGTGGCGTGTGTGGGGTGATACACGCCTATAGTGTGTTGGGCGAGCAGTTGTGTTGAGAAACGGTGTGTAGCGAGGGTACACAGCGGGTGAAAGACTGGGTGAGAGTGTGCAGCGCGACTAGTCGCCTACCCAGTGTGTGGGGTTTTTGGGCGACGATGTGAGGTGAGCCTGTGTACAAAGGTTATGCTGGACAAGGGCGGCGCCTCCAGTAAGATAGTGACTCGTTGTGGAGTGGGGCGTGTGGTGAGAGACCCTTTTGGTGGTGTGGCTGTCACACTTTCTGCCTTCCCGCCCGCATATTTTCCAACTCTATGCTGTAGTTAATGCTATATGTGGTTTCCGAGTATGACGTTTGACTGTACTCCAAAACTAACCATAGGATTTTCTCGAAAGTACCTTCATTGTGATTCCCACACACACATGGGTTTAACCTTACTTACCAAACCTGTTTTGGAGAAGTGCCGGTCCTCCTGCTGAAATTCGGCTCTGCTAACACCTGTTGTTGTTGTTGGGGGGTTTGATGGGGCCGTGCAGGCTGTGGTGCCACACCTCTAGTGCCCCGAAGGGGCAGGGTGCAAATGAATCAGCAGGTTAGATCCTGTGCAGTTGGCCCCGACTTCTGTAGGAAGGTCCCCGGTGTGCTTGAGGATTTTTGAAGGCCAAGCCCGGGTCTGGAGCCCCCCAAGAGGTCGGCTAGGTTGGGCTGCGGAGGAGGAGTGGATATAGTGATTGGAGGAGTGCCGTGGGGGTGGGAGTGGGGGCGGGGAAATTGCGGAGGGGTTTGTTCGGTGGGGTCCAGGTTGTGGGGCCCCAAAGGGGCAGGGGGGGGCCTGTCATGCCCAGTTTGTGTAGGGTTGGGCGGGGGGAAAAGGGGGTTGGCCAATCCGGAGTCTGGTGACTGCGGTGTCCGGGAAAGGTTTGGGGGGGGGGGTCAACCCAGTGGTTTGGGTTGTGTAAATGCCCGAAATTCGCCCAATTAAAGTGAAACTGAAAGGCGTCACGCTCTGTGTCCCAGTGTCCGGTTTTCCCATGTATCTGAAGGTTATAAATGAATCAGTCGGGTCTGTGGTCATGTCATGGGAAAAGGGAGGGAGTGTGCCTCTGCTGCCCCCCCTGTGGGCCCATTATTTGGGCCCCTGACACCAATGGGGAGGGCACCCCTAAGGGTGAATGGAGGGCCCCAAGGGGGATAAGTGAACAAGAGGGGGGTGGTGTAAAAGAAAAGGGCTGGGGAGTTGGTGAGGGGGGTGACGCGGAAAAGGGTTGGGGGGGCTTTTAAAGGGAGTCAGTGAAGAGGGTTACAGCACAGGGGGGGGGCACGGTGGGGGGCATACTTGATGCCCTCCCAAAGGGAAAAGGGAGTTCGGGCCGTGGGTGGAGGCAGGGGTTTTGGCAACCTCCGGGCGTGGCAATTGACCGGGCCCGGGGTTAAACCTTGGCTGCACCGAGGGATGGGGGTCTGGCAGACGGGAGCCGTCGGTTAAATGTGGAGGGTTTTTTTAAACGGGGGGTGTGGGGAGGGAGAAAAAAAGGAAACCTCCCCGAACCGGACGGGAAAGGCCTTGGACCATGGTGTAGGTGTGTAAAGGGGGCAGAGAAATTGAGAAAAAAAGGAAAAAACCAAGGGCCCAGGGGAGAGGTCTTTTTCCATTTTTGCGAAAGGAGGGGGAGTCCCCCGGATAAAAGCAAAGAAGGAAAAGGGCTCGCTCTATGAAGGTGTGTGGGCTTGATACGGCAGGGGGCCATGAAAAGGGGGCCCTACCGTGGGCCCGGGGGAGGAGGGAGTTGGGGGGCAAAGGCAGCTTTTGGGGGGGGAGGCAAGGGTTGGGGGTTTTGGGTTTCGGACAAAGGGGGTTTGGGGCGGGCGGTTTTGACGGGAGGGGAGGGAGGGTTCGCCTGAAGGGTGTGACTTTTGGGGGGACCTGGGAAGGGGCCCCCCCGCTATAAAGAAGGGGATTATTCTGGATTACTCTTTAAATTGTGGAAGGGGGAAGGTGAGGGGCCCCACCATAAACCCCCCCCCGTAGTCTGCGGGCTACGGAAAGTAAATGCTATAGAAATGAATAGGGTATTTCCCTTTTCCCAAAACCCCCGGGCCCCTGCAAGGGAATTCATTAAATTAAGCCTCTTGAGGCACGAGGCCCAGGTACTGTTGTGGCGGCCCCAGGTTAGCGGGGGCCATCCCCAAAAGTAAAAAACCCGGAAATTTGGGGGTGGTTTTTTTAAAAAAAAATTTGGGGGGCCCCTTATGGTGAAACCCTTTTGGGTGTTGGGAAAAACGCCTTCGGGTTTAAACACCGAAAGGGGTATACTTTTGGGCCCCTTTTACCGTCCGGCCCCAACGGGAGGTCCAGGGGGTGGACGGCATCAAGCCCCCCGTTGAAGATGGGCTTCCTCCTGGATAGGGGGGAGCAGAGCAAATGAAAAAGGGAAAGTCATCACATAGAAAAGGTGATGGTGCATGGAGACAGGGGAAATCCCGAAAGCAAGATGTTTTAAGAGGGGCAGACGAGGGGGGAAAACCCGGGGGGACGCCTCCCGGGGACTGGGGAAGACCTGGAATGGGTTTTCCCCTCACCCGAGAGAAGGGCCTGGAAAAACAGGAAGGGATTTAACCCATTGGAGAAGGGAAAGGGCCATGGGGTTCCCCCGCGGGGGTTTTTCAATGTGGCATTTGGGGAAGGGGTCCCAAAACTTTCTTGGGTCCAAAAAAGGCTTTTATTTTGAATTGCTTTTGGGTAAATCCTTTCCCGTATGTGGGGGCCCAGCTGGGGCAGGGGACCAGGGGCCCCCCGGGGGGACGAAACCCAACATTTTTTATGGGAAAAGTGTTTTTGTTCCAACCCCCATGTCAACCTACACCGTAATATTTGTTCTAAATAGTTTTCTAAGGTTTGAGAGAAGGGTAAATTTGGGGCCTTTTAGGAGGGAAACCTCAACGGGGCCTTGCCAGGCTTAGAATGGGGAAATTTTGATTGGGAGACGGGCCCACAAGGGGGAAGTCCCCCGACAGCCACTGGCGTTGAGGACGTCCAGGAGGGGGCGGGGCCAGAGCATCTGGGAGGGCGGGGAAGAAAAAAGTTCGGGAAAGTTTGTCCCGACCCGCCGCCTTCCCACTACAGTGCGTGTTTAAAACAGAGGAAGTTCCCGGGGGTTATACATGCTAATTTTATGGCCGGTTTTGTGAAGGGGTGCCCCAGGTGGGGGTACGGGGTCTGGGAGCCGAGGTATTTTTGAATGTGGGAGCAAAAGGGACTCGCCTTTTTCGGTCACTTGATGAGGAGGGCAAAAAATTACTAGTTAAAAAGGGGAAAATGAAGGGGGGGGGTGAAGGGGGGGACCATCTCCCGAAAAAGGGCCCAAACCCGGGAGACTGGGAGGGAAGGAAAAGGGAAACACCAAAAAGGGGGCCCATTCAGAACCCTTTCTCATCAAAAATAACACGTTTGCATCGGCCTCCTTAAAAGGAAAACGACACGGAGCAAAGGGGAAAGGGGTTCTTTCGCCACGCAGTAAAAAAAGGGGTGGCGTTTGGCCTTAAGGCTTTCCGAAAACTTCCGGGACCCCCCAGGGGGCCCGGAAAGAGGGGAGGGGGGGAAGTGTTAGATGAAAGTGGTGGGAAACCCCCCTCCACCAGGGTGACCGTGAGGTATTGGGTTTTAAAACCCATGAAGGAGGGGAATGGGAGGGGTTTAAATGAAATTTTGTTTTGATTGAAAAGGAAACCCCGGGCTCCTTTGGTGAAGGGGCCAACGAGGTCCCCGGGGTGAAGGGGAGGGGGTTTTTGGGACTGAAGGAAGGAAATTACAACCGGGAAAATGGGCGCTCCCCCTGTAAGGGCCATTTTTTACGTGGGGAGGAGGGGGGGCCCTTACCCGCATAGGTCCCAAGGGGGAGGGGTTTTCCCCGAACGGATCCCTGGGAGGGAGGCCAGGTTTGGTTTAGGAAAGATAAGAAACCCCTGTTTCCCCCAAACTCGGAGGGACCTGCCCACGGTTTTTTTCGGCTTTCCCGGGGGGGGCCGGTTCCCCGAGGTCCTGGTGGGCATTTAAAATCACCCATTTTTTAAAACGGGGGGGAAACTGAAAACAAGTGCGGAATTCCTGAAGGGTTATATCTAAAGGATTGTTTAAAAAAAAGGGAAACTGAAAAAGGGGCCCCGAAACAAAGGTAACAGTTCCCCCCCCAGGTTTCTCCCCGGCCACCTCCAGGGAAAGGAGTGATAGTGAGAGGGCAGAAGAAGGGATCGGTGGAAAAAGCAAACAGGGCCCCCCTCCTGCCCCGCCCCTCCCCCTTTTCCCTTTCCGTAGGAAAATAGTTTTGGGGAAAAGGGGGGGAAATGCCCCTCTGTGACCAAAGGGCCCACGACGCCCAACAACTAGAGGAGTGTATGATAGAGCGTGGTTTTAAAGCTGGAAGGTTTTTTTTCCGGGACAGAGACCCGGGCGGTTTCCCGAAGAAAAAGTGGGGGGGGAGTAAAAGGGCCACGGCTTTAGTGCAAAAGAAGGTAAGGAGGCCTGCCGGGGTCGAATGAGGCAGGCTCTTAAGGGAGGCCCCCAAAGTAAAAAAAGAATCCCAAGGGGCTATGGGTGGGAATTCCCTTAATTTAAGGGTGGCCAGCCAAAACCCGAAACATGCTGGGCTTGAAAAGGGGGGGCGCAAACTAGGGGCCCACCCAGTTTAGGGGAGGGGGTTTCTGGGGGTGCTGGCGGGTGGGCATGGGGGGTGAGGCTGTGGGGCAGGGAAGAAACTTGGGGGAGTGGGGGGGCCCGGTAAAAGGGGGTAGAGGGTGAAAAAAACCTCCACAGCCTCCCCAAAAAGGCCCCTCCGGCCGGGAAGGGGGGGTCTGTGGGCCCCCGGTTTTAAGGGCGGGGTATTTTAAGGTGCCGGGGGTTTGGGGGCTTCGGCTTTTTGGGGTTTTTTGGGGAAAGGGGGTCCACCCTTTTGGCCCCCGGGGGGGCGGGGGGGGGGGTTGGGAACCCAAACAAACCATCTGGAACTTTTGTTTACTGTGGGGCTCAAAGGCTTTTGGGAGGGGGAAAGGGTGACTGGCAGGGGCAGGCCCGGGGGGAGGCAGGGCAGGGGGCCGAGGGGGGGAGGGCAGCTCTTGTTCTGGGGGCCCCCCGGGCGGAAGGTCCCAGGGAGGAAAGCCCCTCGCCCGCCGCTTTTACGTCCGGGCATGGAGTAGGTAGTCCCCGTGCTGGAGCTGTTGCCTTGCTCCGCCTGGGGTAAGCCCGGCATGCCCTTTTAGGTGGGGGTGGTTTACCACCACAAAAAAGGCAGGACATCGGCCGGGCACACTTCTCTGCAACATGAAAGCCGCTGCAATTACTGCAGCGGACCTTCATGTTGCAGGTGGCATTACCGTGGCCAAAAAGGAGGCAGCGGGTACACCGGAGGACAGGGAGGGTGTGGGGCCGGACCCGGTAAAACAGCATTGTTGAAGGGAGACCCGGTCCGGGAGGGGGCCCCGAAATTTAATTCTGATGGCCATGTTAGCCTCCGTCTGACCGTCGTCCCGGGCGTGAGCCGGGAGCCGTTTATAGCGTCTACAATTTTGGTAGGGGAGTCGTCAAGTACTGTAAGTCAGTTAGAATGTTCGTCATTTGGTCAGTTCGGGAGAGATAGGGAAAATTCTCCCGAACAGTAGGTCGGGTCGTCGTCCGATGCCACCCAGCACTTCACGGACCACTCCCCCAGCATTGTGACAGACTCTGGGGGCTGGGCAAGGTTGTCAAGGTTGGCCACCTCGAACTTGATACCTCTGCCCCCCCCCGGTGATGGTTAGAGTGCTAGACACGAATTTCTTTTGAAAAATGGAGTTAAAAACTGCCCTGGACACCTTCCCAGGGTTAATGAAGGACCGGACCCCCTCAGCTGACCTGATAATGATGAGGCGTTGAGGCTGAGTAGAAGGGCAGGCGGAAGCAGGAGCAGAAGCAGTGGGAGCAGAAGCAGTGGGTGTAGCAACGCGGGGAGGAGGTGAGGCAGTGATTGTGGCGTAGGAGCGTGTTGTTTTGCATGACTTTTCAGTCTGTAGGGTCTCACCAGATGAAGGGGAAGGCGAGCGGGACCTATTGGGGCCAACTGAGATGGTGTCCATGTGGACGTCCTCGTCAAGCGGCATTGATCACGGGAGCAGGGAGTCTAGGGCACAGGCAAGCACAGGCCCCACACAGCAGAAACCAGGCACACAATACCACGTAGTGTAGTGTCGTGGCCAGCGAAAGCGGTATGGTAGGATTGCGTTGGAGGAGCCGAAGCACATATGTCTTGTCACCACCAAGGCAGCTCAAAGAGTCGTCAGACAGAGTGTCTGCGGGCGTCCCTGTTCTGACGTCATCAATAACAGTCGTAGCCCTGTTGGAGGGAAGATTTTTTTTTGCGCGCGCTTTTTACACAAGTCGTGTTTTTACGGAAATAAGGCCTGGAAATCAATAATTTTTGGTGGGTTAGGTGTTTTGAATGTACATTCAACATAATTCGGCAAAAAAAAAATGGGTCTGGACGATTACTTTAACCCCTTGAGGCCCAGAACGTTATTTCCATTGTAATTTGACTACCATTAGACGATTTTTAGTGACTATAAGCAATATTTTAATAGATATGCCCTGTTTAGTATCCTTACCCACTAACTCATTTGGTATATTCAGTGACTTTTCCTAATTTTATGGCTAACAACAGACATTTTTTTATAGCAGAGGAAAGATCTGGGCGTGAAGGGGTTAATGACTATTTATATATATCGCTATTTCTCCCCCTCTCCTATAGGCAGCTGTGTATGTGCGTGCGTGTGTCCGTGAAGTTACAGGTCTGCGGACGATGTGTTGTGGAGAGTGTGTGGGCGTGGTGGCGGCCGGTGGGCGTGGTGCGGCCGGTGGCGTGGTGGCGGCGGGGGGGTGGTGGCGGCCGGTGGGCTGGCCGCATTTTTTAAATTTTAATATTTTTTTTTTTTTTCTTTCCACTAAGGCTCATTTTTTTTCTCGCTAATTTCCCCATATTTTCTCATTCCTTCACTTATTGTTCACTTTCTCTAACTTTCTTTAAATTTTCTCACAATTTTCACTCATTTTCTTTCACTTTTCACTCACTATCTTTTTTTTCATATCGAAGAAATGAAAGAAATTATCAAGATTATCAATTATTTTATTAAATTATTATTAGATTATTATTATTATTATTATTATATTTTTTATTATATTATTATTATTATTATTATATTATTATTATTCTATTAAATTTTTAAATTTAAATTTTGTCTTTATTTTGTCTCGTCTTGTCTATTTATTTTCTTTCACTGTATTTTAACAATATTATTTTAATCTTTTTATTTTACTTTATTTTGTATTCTTATTATATTCTTCTGTGTAAGTTTATTTTTTTCTTTCTTCTTTCTTACTTCAGGTGAACGTCACTGTTAATGTCCTTGTATTGTAGTACAGGCATTAGACCAGTAGTTAGAGTTATACTTGAGTTACTAATTACCTGATTTGTAGGGTGGGGGTGGGGTCCACACGAACGGGGGGTTTCACCGTACGAAGGCTACAACGCAAAAAATTAATTCAAATTTCGCGCCACCATGCCACCACGGGATGCAGCGCCACCCTCCAGTGAACTACTGCGAAAGCAAAGGGGTAGCGTCAGCGTCACCTCCGTGTTTTACCAGGTAAGAAATTTTTATTTTTTCGTATGTTCCTTGTTTTTACCTTTTCGCCGTTCTTATATAGTGTCTCATGTCGGCTGTGATGGCGTATCTTTTGAGGTAAGTGCAATACGATTTTATAACCGTATTGACTTTTTTGGTGAAAAAGTATGCATGCTTTCGAACAGGCCGCAGTGGCATTTTTTACAAAAAATTGGTGGCGCGGGGGATCAAGTATGTGAAGTGGGGGGTTCAGCTACAGTGAATTTTGAAAAGCTATATCTTTTGAAATACCTACACAAACTAACAAACAGTGATGACTATGATATTCGCATGTTTATTAAAGGGTGGTGGTAAACTAGGCATTTAAATTAAATGAAACAGTTTTTTTTGTGGCATAAGGAAAGGTGATTGGTATTAAATTATGATGCTATATCAGGTATTGCTATAAGCACAAAATATTATATAGTGATTATGTTATTAGAATGATTCTAAATTAATTTTTTATGGTTAAAAAAACCATTTAACACTGCATATTTGGGCATGACGTTCGTGATCCCCGCAGACTACGATTGGAAAATCTATATTTTTTTAAAATACTTAGAAAATATAAGAAAAGTGACGACTATGCATATGCCAGATATTAAATGTGTGGTGAACTATGCATTAAAATTAATGGAACAGTGTTTTTGGGGGGGGTAAAAAGGTTTGGGTATAAATTATGATGCTAAAACAGTGTTATTAGCTATAAGCACATGAACAAACTATTATAAAGTGATTAGTTATAGAATGATTCTGAATTTAATTTTTTATGGTTAAAAAACCATTTAACACTGCATATTTTTGGGGCGACGTCGGTGATCCCCCACATATATTGCCAGACTCATAGTCCCAAAATAATATGGTGGCCATGCAAGAATCGCCTCTACACGTAAAAAAATACTAAGCTAAGCTAACCTAAACAAAACCTAACCTAACTATGCATGATGTCTAATGTCATTAACTCTTTTCAGATCAAAACCTAACCTACCGCCATCACCGTCATCATGCCTCGCAAATATGCCCAGGAAGAGCGACAAGCAGATGGACCCCCACTGACCTGGAGGCTGCCTTTAAGCACCGCGTGGCCACTAGCTGCAGCTGAAAGAAGCCGCTGACAGTTTCAACATCAAGAAAACAACTCTTGCGGTAATTTGCTCTATTTAGTTCCATATCTCCCCAAGGTCTTTTTGTATGACCTATCCCACGTCTTCTTGGTCTCCCTGGGATGAGGTCATGCAAAAAGACCTCAGGGATAGCTTAAGGGTCTCTAGATTTATAGATTTTAAAATTTATTCATTTTTTGCTAGCTTTTATTGCCAGCAAGGGCCCCTTCTAAGTCCTAATTATTTCTTTTGTTAAAGGATGCCCTTTAAGCGCTCATTTATTAATTTTTTTGTCAACTTTTGTTGCAGCAAGGCCTTTTAAGTCCTAATTCATTTCTTTTCTTACAGGACGCCTTCTATCTATCGAAGAAGCTGTCGGATGGAGTTACCTATTGGTGTTGCTTCCCCTAGCAATAGGGTTTTCAGCCCTCAACAAGAAATATACATTGCTGATTATAACATCCACGCAGCCAAGATGTTTACGGCCTGCCCATGAACGATGTGCGTAGGATGGTGTACCAGTATGCCATAGCTTGTGGGAGCAAGAGCATCCTGCTGCCTGGGAGAAAGAGAAAATGGCGACAAGGGACTTTGGGACTATGCCTTCATGAACCGTCATCCAAACCTTGTATTGAAGGCTCCGGAAGGCATGTCCATTGCCAGGATTGTTGCCTTCAACAAAGTCAATGTGGAAACCTTCTTTAAGGCTTACACATTAGCTTGGAGAAGTACACATTCACGCCGGACCGGATATACAATTGGATGAGAGTTCATTGTCGACTGTTATGAAGCCAGTCAAGGTTGTGTGTGCGAGAGGCCAGCCAGTAGCCACGCAGGTAACTCGTGAACGCGGTGACAGCATGACGTTTTTGGGCATTATAAATGCTGTGGGAGCCATCCCTCCAGTGTTTATAATTCCCAGATGCCGATGGGAAACCCGCTTTCATGAGGAAAACCCATCTTTGGTTCAAAAGGGATATTGTATCCTAGTGGCTGGATGAATGGTGAATGCTTCGTGCAGACACTTCAGCATCTCCATGAGAAGTCTTGTTCTTCTGT
>JACEEZ010008052.1:22500-25376 GCA_016584305.1 Chionoecetes opilio
TACATGTATATTGTGGCATGTAAAATTTGGGTGATGTTCACACTGTTTTCTAAGACAGTACTGCTGCGTCTGGCAAACGCTTGTCAAAATACAATAAGCAATGCCTTGGAAAAACGAAGAATAAAGAATGCCGAAATCGGCTTGTTGCTGCGACAATGTAGGTTATAATTGTGGAGGCGACACGCCGCGGCGGGGAGGAGTGGGGGCGGGGAGATTGTGGCGGGGCGATTGAATCAAAACATTGCTACTTCACGCGTCGACTCATTGCACTTCCAGGCTTTCTATCTGATTGATACACAATAATAACAGGAAAATATGACTGCCTAGGTATAGATAACTTCTAAACATATGTTATTGACTATATAATATCATAGAGTAACATTTACCTCGCCTCCTCAACTATAACCTACTTGGTTATTTGGTTAAATGCATGTTTTACAGACTCAGGCTTCTATACAATATACATATAGAAGAAAATCGTTCTTAAAATTATACTTTTGTGTTTTAAGTGCAGTGGAATAAGCCCATATTTTTCTTTCAAGTTGACCAACTTTTCACCAAATTGTGAGTTAAAACTGCCAGCGACCACTGGCATTTCGGAGTTGCAGTTCTCTCTAATTCTTGGGTTCCGTGAACTGGTTCTTGAAATGTCGCAAATGGAAGAGGTCTTAAGATATTGCTGTGTGTGGGATTATATAAGTAATTTTCACGGTTAATCCCACATTTCCATCTGGTTTTGGCTACATAGAAGAAACATGAAGTAAAGAAGAGACTGTGGAGACACTAAACAGGATATAAAACATGGAAATAAGGAAGAAATAAGGATAAATAAGAGATTAATCCATGGTGAACGCGGGTTAAAATTCCCCGAGAGCAGTGGATATGGCAACCTCTGGCATGAGATTACAAGGCCTTCGTTGGCTCATTCTACATTTCCAGCAAGTTTTAGGAGACATGAAGTAAAGAAGACACTGTGAAGACACTAAACAGGATATATAACGCTGAAATAAGCGAGGAATAAGCGAGAAATAAGCGAGAAATAAGGAGAAATAAGGAAAAATAAGAGAATAATCCATGGTGAACGCGGCGGCGTAAACAAAACCGAGCAGTCGATATGGCAACCTCTGGCATGAGATTACAAGGCCTTCGTCGCCTCACTCCACGTTTCCAGCAAGTTCTAAGAGACATGAAGTAAAGAAGACACCGTGGAGACACTAAACAGGATATAAAACTCTGAAATAAGCGAGAAATAAAAATAAATAAGAGAATAATCCATAGTGAACGCGGCGCAAAAAAAACCGAGCAATCGATATGGCGACCTCTGGCATGAGATTACAGGGCTTTCATCGGCTCATTCCACGTTTCGAGCAAGTTCTGTCCCCACACCAAGCCTTGCATAGTGGTAGGGGAGCAGTGAGCCCCTCGTGGAGTTATCTATCAGCCTGCAGAAGGTTTAGAACAGTGGGAGTGGTGTGGGAGAGGTGGGAGGCAGACCTTTAATAAGATCTTTAACTATGGCATCGCTAACAGGCACTTCCGCTCAGCTGGTGGATAATTACATCACTAGTAATAAAGTGATGATATTTAGCAAGTCGTTCTGCTCTTTCTGCCATAAGGTGAGTAACTAGCTTTGTTTTAATTAGTATTGGTTTCCAGACTGCCGCATTAACGCTGTGGTAAGTGTGGTTAGGGGTACGGCAGGTGTGTGTCGTGGTTGTGTAGAGGTACGGCAGCGGGTGGCCCCCCCTATTTACCTGTGCCCCCCCGAGTGCCCCCCATATATAACTGCCCCCCGAGTGCCCCCCATATAAACCTGTGCCCCTCGAGTGCCCCCTATATATAACTATGCCCCCTGAGTGCCCCCCATATAAACCTGTGCCCCCCGAGTGCCCCCCATATATAACTGTGCCCCTGAGTGCCCCCCATATAAACCTGTGCCCCCCGAGTGCCCCCCCATATATAACTGTACCCCCCGAGTGCCCCCCATATATAACTGTGCCCCCTGAGTGCCCCCCATATATACCTGTGCCCCCCGACTGCCCCCCATATATAACTGTGCCCCCTGAGTGCCCCCCGAGTGCCCCCCATATATACCTGTGCCCCCCGACTGCCCCCCATATATAACTGCCCCCTGAGTGCCCCCATATATACCTGTGCCCCCCGAGTGCCCCCCATATATACCTGTGCCCCCCGACTGCCCCCCATATATAACTGCCCCCTAAGTGCCTCCCATATAAACCTGTGCCCCCTGAGTGCCCCCATATATAACTGCCCCCTAAGTGCCTTCCCCATATAAAACCTGTGCCCCCTGAGTGCCCCCCATATATACCTGTGCCCCCCGAGTGCCCCATATAACGTGCCCCCCATATATACCTGTGTCCCCCGAGTGCCCCCATATATACCTGTGCCCCCATATATACCTGTGTCCCCCGAGTGCCCCCCATATAAACCTGTGCCCCCATATATACCGTGTCCCCGAGTGCCCCCCATATATACCTGTGCCCCCCATATATACCTGTGTCCCCCGAGTGCCCCCCATATATACCTGTGCCCCCATATATACCTGTGTCCCCGAGTGCCCCCATTAAACCTGTGCCCCCCCCCATATAACCTGTGCCCCCTGAGTGCCCCCCATATAAACTGTGCCCCCGAGTTGTGCCCCCCATATAACTGTGCCCCCTGAGTGCCCCCCATATAACCTGTGCCCCAATATGTACCTGTGCCCCCCAATAAACCTGGCCCCCCCCATATATACCTGTGCCCCATATGTACTGTGCCCCCCATATAACCTGTGCCCCCGAGTGCCCCCCATATATACCTGTGCCCCATTGTACGTGCCCCCAACCAGTGCCCATATAACCTGTGCCCCCCGAGTG
>JACEEZ010008054.1:0-32229 GCA_016584305.1 Chionoecetes opilio
CCAAAGTTTTTTTATGTACCTGGACTGTATGTTGGGATAGTAATTGTAATATTTCCGTCTGGCCTCATATTATGTATAATGGTGTAAAGGATTTCATTGGTATTACGAATATTAGCTCATCTCCATTCATAGCAAAGCTAATGTGTGTGTGTGTGTGTGCGTGTGTGTGTGTGTGTGTGTGTGTGTGTGTGTGTGCGCGTGTGGGTGTGGTGTGTATGTGTGTGTGCGCGTGTTGGTATGTGTGTGTGTGCGTGTGCGCGTGTGGGTGCGGTGTGTGTGTGTGTGTGTGTATGTGTGTGTGTGTGTGTGTCTGTGTGTGTGTGTGTGTGTGTGTGTGTGTGTGTGTGTGTGTGTGTGTGTGTGTGTGTGTGTGTGTGGTATGGGTTGTAAGAAAGAGGGAAGAGAGGTAGCTGCTCTCATAAAGCTTCCCATTCCAGTGGGGATAAGGAAATATGGCTCGAAAATACATATGATTAAAATGTAGAAACTGAAGAGAAGAGAAAATGTGATAAAATACATGACTATAAGATAATAAGAGAAAGTTGAAGTTCAAGAGAAAGACTAAGAGAAGTTGAAAGCATGCAAGGACAAATGTTCATCCTTGCCACGTAGCATGCGTCCTGTGTCATGCATACCTTCTTACAGGCCGACACGCAGGTAACCCAACGCTGAGGGGAAAGGGGAAGGAAAGGGTAGTGGTCAATGAGAATGGCATGAAGGGAGTAAGACGATGGGACGGAAAAGGAAAATGAAGAAAATGAAAAGAAAAGGCCCATGAAGAAGAAGAGTTAAATAACAAAAATTGAGAGAATAGAAGGGGAAGCGAAACGGGAATACAGTAAAGGGAAAGGAAAAAAGAAAGTGAATATGAAAGAGGGAAATAAGAAGAGGAAAAATTAATATGAAAAGGGAAAAAAGAAGATGAAAGAGAGTGAATATGCAGGATGGGAAAAAAAGAGGAAAGAAAGTAAATTTGAAGGAGGAAAAATAAAACAGAGGAAAGGAAGTGAATATGAAGGAGGGTAAAAGAAGAGATGAAAAGAAAGTGAATATGAAGGAAGGTAAAAGGAGAGAAGAGAGGAAGTGAATGAGAAGGAGGGAGGGATACGAGGGAGGAGAGAAGTGAGTGTGATGGAAAGGCAGGGAATGGACGCTACAGGAATATAAGTAATGAGGGGAGGAATCGAAGGAAAAGGGAAGGAGGGGAAGTGAGGGGAGGCAGCTTGAAGGCCGGTACTCGACGCAACATGTGGGGGAAGAGTACCGTAGGTCATGTCGCTATTAAGTCCCACGCTGGGCAAAGATCAATAAACACGCCCCGAGGGAGGGAAGGGGAAAGATGGGCTTGTGGGAGGAGGAGGGGTGGGGAGAAAGCATGAGGGTAGACGGAAGGTGGACAGGAAGGAGAAAATGGGCTTGTGGGGAGAAGGAAGAGGGGTATAAACCTGAGAGTAGATTGAAAGATCGGGGGAAGGGGAAAATGTGTTTGTGGGGGGGGGAGGGTCGGAAGCCTTAGTATTAACGGAAGGAAAGTGTAGGGGAAGGGGGGAAGGATTAACTGGGTGCAAACGGCTGGTGCAAAGGTCGTGATGTTAACTGTGAGGTCGTGTGAATGGAGGATGAAATGGGATGTAGGTGAGAATGGTTACTGCCAGCAGGGTTATGGTTTGCGGGTGTGCGTGGGCGTAAGCGCAGGGCTCTCTGAGGTATGAAGAGGTTAAGCCAATAATAGATATGTGCAAAGGAGGGAGAAGTAAAAAATTGAAGAAAAACCGTCATAAATGTGTGTAGATGTGTGTGTGTGTGTGTTTATGTGTGTGTGTGTGTGTGTGTGTGTGTGTGTGTGTGTGTGTGTGTGTGTGTTCGTGTGTGTGTGTGTGTGTGTGTGTGTGTGTGTGTGTGTGTGTGTGTGTGTGTGTGTGTGTGTGTGTGTGTGTGTGTGTGTGTGTGTGTGTGTGTGTGTGTGTGTGTGTGTGTGTGTGTGTGTGTGTGTGTGTGTGTGCCATAATTGGGTACTTCCGCAAACATTTCCGCAAACCGCAACTTCCGCAAATTGCGGAAGTCCGAATTCGTTTGCGGATTTGCGGAAGTGTAAATGTTTGCGGATTTGCGTTTGCGGAAGAACTTCCGCAAACGCAAATATGTCCGCAAACTCTCAATTTTGAACACGATTCCTGCACGGCTACGCGCACCGTATACAGAACGCTACTTGCCCACCAGTGACTCTCCCTCTTTGATCAAATGGATTTTTGGATGGCCACAGCAATCCTGTACTCTGGGACAGAGGGTGCTGTGAATTGTGGGGGAGGTGTATCCAGCTTCATTCCTGTGAATACAGGAGTGAGGCAAGGGTGCGTCCTTGCCCCATTACTTTTCAACACATGTGTGGGAATTTATGTCCCATACATATATTTAATTGGAGGTCTTACCTAATCAAAACCCATCGTCTATCTCATCCCGACACAATATCCCAACTAGTCAACTAACTAGGATACTTATGGGTGGATAGTAAGGATGAAATGGCTGTAAGTGTATTAATACAGCATTTCCTGTGATCCGAAGTGGTAGCCGTGATCGAGGCCGCCCGTGAAGGGCGGAGGCGGAGGCGTTAGCTGTTATCGAGGCGTCAATCGGTTATCACACCAGTAACTTGACGATGCGGCGAGATGTTATCACTGTGTTGATATTAACACGTCCTATTGGTTTAACACTATGTGCACAGAGTCTATATACATTTTCTAATATATATACAAATCCACGTATATATCTAACTAGCCGAAAAGCCGCCCTCCACGCGGACTTTTTGGCTAGCTCCTGCGGAGGGCTTTTGGTGGACCTTCGGCCCAATAATTGTAACACTTGTATTTTAATGATAATGTATTTCACACAACCATGAGTTAAATCTCACAGAATAATTTTTGCATTATCACAATCTGACAAAATATTACTGCAAAGCAGCAGAAAAGACAATGTTCTTGGTCTTTTTGTTGGGTGTGAGAATAAAGAGCTTGCTGCCATCTCCCACTCATGAGCATCCAACATAGAGCTGACCATGGGAGAAGCAAGGTTGAAGTAGGTGAAGTCCAACATAGGACAGAAGTAACTCTGAAGTAATAGGACAGAAGTAACTCTGAAGTAATAGGAAGTAGGCTAATGAAGTAATAGGACTAAAGAAATGGGGACGGGAAAAAAAAAAGAAGTAATAGGACTAAAAAGTAAAAAAAAAAAAACCGTCCGTCAGCGTGCTTCGTTTCGATATCTTTCTTTTTTCAGGGGCAAAATATCTCGCGTAAACAAAAAAATTAAAATTCACAACCGCGCTAATACTAAAAAAAAAGTACAAAAAATTTGATTCGGTCACCCAAAAAAAAATGGTTTAAAAAAAACCTTACCCTGGTCGACCGGTTCCAAAAACTGTGCCAAATGATGGTTTGCACCATGGGGGGGAACCTATAGGAAAACCACACACAACCCCAGAACACACACGACACACTTTCGATTATATGTTTTATAGATAAGGGGGGTTAACCCCATAAGGCTGGAAGTGTATTATATACATGTACGAAATTTTTAATAAAAGATGTTGCTCTCGCAAAGGGTTTTCTGGAGGGGACTAAAATTTTAAAAAACCAGCGGGGGCGACCGGCCGCAAAAAAATCTCCCTCCCCAGGGGCAATCTCGGTGGCGGCGAGGCGCCCCCCCTCCCCAATACCTCCCCACGATCACGCAGGATAGGAGCAATATTAACGACGGGGGCATAGCCAGTCGTTCCAAATAAAGGGCTAATATAAGGTGCAAAAATTTTTAAAAACCACGGGGGAAGGGAATTTATTTACCCAGTATTTTAATTTTTTACAAAAATTCCCTTTAAAAATTTAATAAAACCCTTTTCCATTTAATTATATTATAATAAAATATATTATATATATTTTTAAATTATATATTATATTAAATATTTTATAAAAAAATTTTTATTATATTTATAATATATTATATATATATTTTATATATATATACATTAGGGTGTCCCAAAAAAAAACCGACTGTATGGGGGAACACTCCACAACATTTGCCCCTGTTCCCTGTCGGGACAAGTTAAAAACGGGAAAACTTTCAGTTTCCCCTCTCTCTTTTTTTACTGGTTTGCGCTTTTTCTTTTCATTTTTTCTGTTTGGGGTCAGAGAGTGAGGAGTTGTCGCGTGTGTCTTGTGCGTGTGGTGCCCTTTTGTGGGTTTTTGTTCTCCCACTACAATATTAAAAATTTTAGTGTTAACTTAGCTTTTTTAACGGGTGTGCCTGCCGTACCCTTTGTATTCCAATCACAAAAAAATAATGAAAGCTAAGGGCTATGTATGATTTACGATGTGGGGAAAAAAAAAAAAAAAATTATTCGGGTCTCTTTTGTTTTTCCCAGGTAAAAAAACGTGATGGGGGGTTAAAAAGCCGATCTACGGAGGGGTTTTGGGGCACGGAGAATCCCCAAACATCGTCATTCCCGGGAATCGTCTTCCGTCGAAGGCGGGCCCCCAGGTTTTTTTTGTTCCACTACAAGATCCAAAAGGGGTTTCTTTTGCTGCAGCAGCTTCTACCCCCTGAGAAGGTCGGGGGGAAGTGTGGGGGGGCCCGTGCGAACATTCCGACGTCGGATGTGTCGTGGGTGAAGAAGAAGATCCTCAAATTCGGGGTACGGCGCCTTTGGCGAAATCCCAAGTCAGGGGAAAAGAGACGGAAGAAATGAAGAGACATCGTCAGAGACCCCCTCGAAACATTTTGGGGACATCGCGCATTTCCAAAGGGGAAAAGGGAAAGCAAAGATCCCCGAGGAAACCCCAAGGGTTCTTGGAGGCCAGGGGGGAGGACCGGCAGAGCTGTCAATGGCGGCGGGGACGGGGGAAACTGAAGCGAGCGACTGGGGGGAAGAAGCGACGTAAAGACAAAGATGGAGGAGATGAGAAGAAGGACGCGGCTGTTTTCGTCTCCCTCTTGATCGCGACGTGGGTTTGGACTTGGGTTTTTTATACATCCCACTCCAAGGGAAAAAAAACCGAAAAGACGACGATTTTAAAAAGCCCCGGGGACACCCTCAATGTCCACGCCGTCGATCCCCTAAGGAGAATAACTCCCCAAAGGACGACCCTTGTTGGGGAGCGCGACAATCTGTCCACCTGCCACTTTTCCTTTTTCCCCGCCGCACTGCAATGAGCCTGGGGCCACGAACGAACATATCCACTTTTTTTCCCCATTTCTTTCGATCCCCCGGGGGGCCAGGGTCAAGAACCGCAAAAGAATTGCCAGTCCCTTTTCCTTCAAGCCTAAAGGGGGCCCCTTTGGTTCCGCATTGGGACGGAAAAGTTGTTCCCCCAGTCTAGCGGAGGGAAAAAGGTCATTGGGGGGAGAGGGTGGCCGTCTTGGTGTTCGGGGAGGAAATAGGGAAACTTTGGGTTTCCTTTGGGGTTGCAGACGGGACAGGACAAGCTGTGGGGAAAAACCGTTTTAAAATCTGGTGCGGGAAACCCCTTGGGGGAAAAACATCATTAAATGGCATTCGACCGAAAGGGGCCCAAAACACGGGGAGGGGTTCAAGGAGCGTGTATCGATTAAAAGGGCACTGGAGAACCCCCTGGTGTGGGGGGGCTGCCCCCAACCCCAATCTGGAAGTTGTGGGAAGGATGGTTTTCGAGGCTTGGTGGGTTTCCATCATCGGGCCCAAACATCCCCCTTTTTCATGAGGGCCCCAGAATCGTTGGCCCTTCTTTGACCAAAAAGGGCCAACCACACCCCCGACACCGGGGACCGGCTCTGTATCCGCGAAGAAGCTCACCGCCTTGAGATGCTGGGTTCATTTGAAAACGTCGGGTTGACTGTGGGAAATCATCCCCGGGGGGGGACTAACAAAGGAGATCATCCTGTCAGGTGGCCTACCTCGGGGGGAGGACCCCTACATTTTTCCCCCGGGGGCCCCCCTGGTTTACCAACATGGCCAGAGGAGGGCCAAGGCCATCTACGCCGTGAAGATCATGCTTTTTCCCGACCAGCTGGAGATGATCCGTCATGTTCGTCGAGGAGATGGGGGGGGATCCGTCGAGTTGCGTTCTTTGTGCCCATGATCTCCCGGGGGAAATACGGGAAAATGAGGGAAATTTTGATTCCGTCCTACGCGCCATGAACGACCGGGGGATTCGTCACTGACAAAAAAAAAGGGGGGTCGGGGACAGGGGTTTTTGCGTCGGTCGGGGGGAAGGGGGCCATGGGGGGGCCCCATCTCGGGGACCTTTCCGAGAACCTGATGGGGACTGGCCTTTCGAGGGCCCCAAAATCACCCGGAGAAAAAAGGCGGGGGGATGGTAAGGGGATGAAGGTCCTTGGGGGAGGGCCAAGAATCCCGGCGCCCGACGAAACACCAATCAATCTAAAACAGGGGCCGCTTTCCGCCTGCTCGGGTCGGTCGATGAGGTCTTGAAAAAAGTTACTAGGAGACCAGCACCCGACCTTCCTTGAGTGATCCTAAAAAAACAGGAACACGGATTGGTTTTTCAAGTTCGCGAAGAAAGCGGGCTGGGCCTGAAGGTCACGAACGACCTCGCGAACGGGAAAAAAACCCTCTTTTAAAACGCTTCCTCGGCAAGGACGAAGGACGACGGAAAACCCAGTTCCTCGGGGAAGCTTGCCCGCCTCCAAAAAAAAAGGGGCTGTCCCAAAGGGGAAACAAAGGCGGAAACCAAAGAAAAAAAAGGGTAAGTAGTAATAAATAACTAAAAAAAAAAACATAAACAGTTTTCACATTAGTTTCCCTGTACCTGGTTTTTCCCTAAAAAACACGAAGAGTTCAGAATGAGAAAAAGGGCGAATTTAAGAGGAGCATCAAAACTTCTTTTTTGGGGGGCCCCATTAAAATTATTGCCCAATTTTTCCAAAAAAAATTGGTAAAAAATCACTTTCATTTGAAAAGGAACCCAAGCAGCATCTGCGGGGGGAACTTGATAAAAAATTTTGGGTTTTCTACTAATAAAAGGGGCCGGGGGGCCCAAACCCTAAAATACATCCCTACGCACCCCTTGAGGGGGGGGGGGAATAATCCCCTCCCTCAAAAGGGGGGGGGGGGGGAAAAAAAAAAACCACACCCTTGAAATATTGAGAGGGTGGGGGGGATTCATTTCCACAACGTGTATGGACTACACAAAAAAAAAAACGTAATTTAGTCCCAAAAGCCCTTGTCAAAAATAACGGGGGACAATTCTTAGTCCCAAAAACTTTATACGGTTATCCGTATACTTCTGTTTTCAAAGATTTATTTTTGTAAAAAAAAATATTTGGAATAAAAACACTGATTCTTACCAATACTTAATGACATGATAATTATTATAAGTTTAAAACGATGGTTTTTTTTTTTAAAAGCATTTATTCATTTTTCCCGAACGTTGGGGGCATTCCCCTCCAAAAATATTGAAAAAAAGTAGTATTGTCGTATTGATGAAATTTGACTACCCCAAACGCAACATGGTTGGGGGAATTTGTACACAAAAAATTCGATAATTGACTCACAAAAAAAATTTTTTACATAAAATTTCACACAAAAACCTATCATTGCAATGAAAAAAAAAAACTATGTCGCTGTAATTTCCGGGGGAAAAGAGGAGCATAATTAAACATGGACTTTTGAGTCGAATAGTATATTAAAAAATTATTCATTTGGTGAGAAGGGGGAAAATTTTTTAATGTGGGAAGCTAATTTTTCAAAAAGTAAAAGTTTTTTTACTGCAAAATATGATTTTCCTATGGTTTTTTACGAAAATCAATCTAAAAAAAATAGATAATTGGGGATTGGGGTTGGTAGGGGGACTTTGCTTACAAAAGTTCCCGCCGGCACCCTGCACGAAGTCCGTTTTTTTTTTGTTGGAAAAAGTTAGTCTAGAATACATTAAATAGTCCCCGCGAAAAGCCCCCGATTCCTGGGGAAAAAGTTTGCCACTTTCTGTATACATCATGGGGGGGGACATCACCAGGGCTCATAGTGTTCCCCAAGGGGGTTTTCTTCGCGCCAGCGATTCCCCTCAGTCCCTTGCTCCCCTCAACCCCCATAAGGGGCAAAATTCGTAAAAGGTATCATCTTCACCCCTTTTGAGTGAATTTTTTATTCCACGATCAGTGTATGAATGGTAAGTAGGAGTTTGGTTTTCCTGAAAAGGGCATTTTAAGTGGGGGCTGCGTCATTCGTACACAAGTTGTTTGTATAAAAAAAATTTTTTTCGTATCTATATAAAAAACCATAGTCTTTCGTACACCACCCAGATTTGAACTTGATACTGAGTACGAAACGACCCGGGTATCTACGAAAAAAATTCAAAATCAGTGCTACAAACAAAACAAAAAAACCGGGGTACGAAACAACTTGTGTACGAAATCCCCAACCTTGGGGGTTTGGGTTAGATTATGGGGTTGGGTCGAGAACTGCAGAGCCCTCCGTGTGGACGTCAGGTTCAATTGGTTAGGAAAGGGGGTATTTTTTACACAGGACCAAAATTTTCCCCACACAATTGTGGGGGGGTTTTCTTTTTACCTTTTTGGGATTTAGGAAACTTTCTCTATGAGCTTCCGTCGCAAATCATTATTTTTTGGAGATAGACATGTTTTATAGGGAGGTGAGAGACAGTGTTTACGTCCCCTCACTTTTTCCTCTTGTGACCTACATGCCTCTTTTCTTTCCTTGCCGCGGGAAGTCACTTCTTTAATGCAGTTTTTGGCTTTAGTTAGGGGGTTTAAAGCGGGGAAAATGGGTTTAGGTTAGTTAGGTTAGTGAGTCTAAAGGGGGGGTTAAGTAGTTTAATTTTCATATTCATATACACCCCTTCCTATTAAAAAACGTCATATCTCTGAAAGTAGTGTTTTGCGACGGAATTTCATATGTATTTCTTAAATTATGTTTTTAAAACAAAGAATCTAGATTATAATGTTCTTTTCCATGTTTTTTTGGGTAAGAATTTTGGCACAAAAGAAATTTGCGGAAATACCTCATTTTGCAGTTATCCCCCTCCATAAAAAACCCTGAGGACCCTTTGGGAACGCGGATTTTTTGGGGGAAGGGAAATGATTTTGTAGTGGAGTAGATTTTGTAATGACGAAAAAAATTACCGGTTACCACATGGGATGATATAAAGCTGAAAAACATAAAAAATATTAACCAATAACCACAGAACCTCCCTATTTCTAGGGAATTTCCCAACCTAACCAAAACCTTAAGGGGATAATAAAAACATGAGGCTTTTCCGACGTTTTTTAAGGGGACCATTTTTCTTAACACAACAAAAATATAAGAAAAGAATTTTTTAACGTGTTGTACAAAAATTACTGGTTGAAAGTAGTCTAAAACCTCAAAAACCAAAACCCACGTTTAACCCTGACTAAAGCCAAATTAAATTTAACAAATGCCCGCGGCAAGGGAAAAAAATTGAAGTGAAGCGGGTCACAAGAGAAAGAAAGTGAGGCGACTAAACACTTGTCTTCTTGCACTTGTATATCTCCATAAGTTTTGATTTGCGACGGAAGTCATTAGAGTTTTTCTTAGAAAAATAAGGTAAACTTTAAACCCATGCTCCCCACTTGGTGGGGAATTCTGCTCCTAATGTAAAAATAATACCCACTGCCCGGTTAGTTAGGAGTTAAGATTTGTTGTATAAAACCCTGCCATATTCGTTTACTACCTTATAAGGGACAAATCTTTGTCTTTACTGTCTTTTTTAACCTTAAAAAACCTTTTGGCAAACTTTTATTTTGGTCAAAATGTGAGGTTAGGTTAAGAAGTTTGTATTATTTTAAACAAAACAAAACAAAACCTAACCTTTTAACTTAACCAAACCTAACCTAGCTGGCTCTTACGTGGGGGAGGGGTTGACCTGGGGCCCGACTGTGCTGATGGCGCGACAGAGTTGACCTTTTTATTTTTATATATTTATTTCCGTGTTTTGATAAAGTAACCTTCCAAGGGGTTTTGGAAGGTTAGTTAGAAGACGTTGACAAAGTTACCCTTTCATAAGGTAGTAAGTGAGATTGGCGGGGGGCGTAAAAAAAATCTTAACAAAAAAAACATCAGTTCTTTCAAAACAAAAATTTTTTACAGAAAAAATATAGTTTCATCTAAAAAAAGGGAAGGGTTGATAGAGCGAATCTTTCCCTTTTAGTGAACAACGGGGGGTCTGGGATATTTTTTTATTTTAAATATATATATATATATATATATATATATATAATATATATATTATTATATATAATATATATATAATATATATATATATATATTATATATATAAAAAAAATTATACAAAAATTGGCTATTTTTTTGGTGTTTTGGTTTTTTGGTATTTGGTTGTTTTTGGGACAGTGAAACCCATTCGCTTAATAATAACCCATACTATTTTAGGGAGGAAATAAGCGGGCTTTGTGTTACCCTTTTTTGTTGTCCCCTTTGGCCAGTTCACTGTGGGAAAAAAGAAAGAAAAACAAAATAATATAGACAAATGAGCTTTCACTGCAAACCCTTAATAAAAACGATTTGTGTATAGTTCTTCTGCAAAATGTAGTGAAGATACTATTAACTTGTAGACACTAACAAATATAACCCATTTTGGGAAATATTTCCCCAGGATTTGGGGGCTGCCAAACCCGCCGGGCGCTGGGGCCGATATTTCCCAAGTCGGAAAAAGGGGCCCTTTCCGGGGGAAAAAGCTTAGCCGTCCCGGGTTGAAAATAAACCCCAGGTTTACGTGAAATGCCCCATTGTGATTCCCCCACAAAATTTCCATAATAAGGTAAGAAAACACCATGACCAACTTAAACCCAAAAACCTGACGTTTCAAAAAGTAAAGTAGGGGAACCTTTTCCCGATTGGGGAAAATGCAGCCAGGGGTATCACAACCCCAATTTACTTACACGTAAACCTTGTATTTTCCTAAATAACTAAACAAAACCTAAAACCCAAAAACCCAATCCTATACCTAACTAATTAACTAAACCAAACCTAAACATAGCCTTAAAATAACCTAAATGTTTTTTAAAAAATATTACATATTGAATAAAAATTTTAAAAATTTTTTGGTTTTTGCAAATGAATAAATAAGCTTGTGGTAGAGTAAAACTTGAATAAAAATTTTCGATATGCGCTATTAGACAAAAAATATATCATTGTTCTCAATATGTATATAAGTTGGTTTTAAAGGGTTCGCGAATTGATTAATACTGCACGCAAAAAAAAAAAAGAAAAAATTTTGGGGTTTAAAAGGCGGAAGTTTTCTCCCTATATCCGGCGACCCCGTTTTGATAATATTAAATTTCCATTTTGTTTAGTTCTAGGTTAAGATTAGGTAAATTTGACAATTTACCTGAATAATGGGGGATCTAATAGAATTTTACTGTTAGAAATTCAGTTTTTTATTTTTTTTCCCTCCCAGGTCAGAAGTTAGTTAGGAAACCCTTTGGGGTTTAAACCCAACTTTTTAAACAAGGGGAGGCTGTGGCCCCTCCTGGATTTTTGTGAATGGTTATTAATTTTCCTAACCTTTGACCGGGGTTTTTCTTTTTAAAAACCGAATAAAGCACGGTAAAGCCCGTCACACATACACGATCAAGGGGTGACCCCGCCACGACTCAAAGTCGGTCCCCCCACCTCCCGACTGGGACGGGTTCCTTGGGCGAGTCTGCTTGCTCCGAAGTCTGACGTTCACAAGAACGCGGGGGAAAAAAAAAAATACCGCGAGGCGACGGGCTACGTAGAGTCTTCAAATTTGAAAAATAAGGATTTTTGTCAGCCATGAAGCAAAACGCGTTCGGGGAGCATACGACCCCCCACGACCCTCCATGAAAGACCCATATCCTACTCTACCACCCCATCTTCTACTACCACAATTATTATTATTTTTTTATTTTTATTAAATTTTTTTATTTCTATTATTATTATTATATTATCGTGTTTAATTGATTTTTATAATTTTTGATTTTGATTTTTTTAATTGGGGAGGGGAGAGTCGCGTCCCCTTTTTTCTGTACACAAAAACCTCGTTTTTTCCCCGGGGCAATAGGGGGGGGGCATGGGCCGGAAAACCCCAAAAGTCCGGGAAACGCAAAGTCCGGGAAATTTTCCCTTAAAAAAAAAAACAGAAAAAAAAAGCCCATGCCATTTCCCACCCGGGGCGTTTACCTACTTGTATTATGTCGGCAACCCCCATATCAATACCCCCCGGGACTTTTGCTCCGTGAACATGCTGCCCCCCTGGGGGAGGCAGCAGAAAGTGTTCAAAATCTCAGAGTGTTTTTCCTGCACCAGGGGTAGTGGGGGGGAGGGGACTAACGGAGGGGGGGTGAACCGTGAGTGTCGTGTGCCCAAAGTAAACAAAACGACCGCTGAGCAGCTGCCCCGGCGGGAGGGACGGGCACTGACCAGGGTGAAAAGGGACGCTCGGACCGCCGGAAACTTGTCAATTTTCGAACAGGACCAGGGGATTTCAAAAATAAAAAAAAAAAAAAAAAAAAGGACTCAAAATCCCCGGGCCCCGGAAATTTTTCCGGCAAAAACCATACCGGGAAATTGAGGGTCCGGGAAACGAGGTTTGTGTTACACTCATAAGGCCCGGGCCCGGTTGCACCTCCTTTCCCACGCCAACCGCCCCGGTTAACGTTTTTTTGCGGTGACTGATCACGACCCCCCCATCCCATTAACCCTTGACACCCAGAGTTTTCCCTTTTCTTATGAAATATCTGTTACCCTAAAAATTTCAAACAGTAGCTTAATAACCAAATTAGTTTGTCGATAAGGATACTAAAAAAAGGTCGTATTATAAAAAATTTCTTAAATTTCCCAAAAAAAATGGTTTAAAAGTACCCAAAATTACAATGGCAATTACGTTTTTGGGTCTCAAGGGGTTTAAACTAAGACTGCCACAACCGAGCTCACACTACTGTGACCCCACTTTTGCGTCGTGAGGCGGCCACAATTTTTTAACCCGCACAAAAAAAAAATCGTAGGCACGAGGGGTTTTGTCCCGCTGTTCACAACGCATGAGTCGGGGATTCAAGGGACTATTGAGAAAAAAACCGTTTTCGACCTTGAGTATGATGGTGACGGGCTTAATGGTATAGAAAAGAGCCCTGACTAATTAGACAAAGAAAAAAAATTAAGTGATTCGAAAAAAATTTGTGATTTAAGGAAAAAAGCTCTAAATTTACGTTAAATTAATTTTTGTTTCAGGCTATTTTGGGGTTTAGCTCCATATTTCCCAAAATTTTGATATCTTTTATTTTTAGTTTCTGTGCATTCATTTGTATTGCCACTGTTTGGTAGGCTGTCAGCGGGTTTTTTTTTCCCCTAGTGTTTTGGGGGCCCCACCCCCCAATCTGCTTTACATAATCTAGGGTTAACATTTTTATTTAAAAATATTATGCATGTCTTTCCCGAGGTCACAAGGGCACCAGGGGTGAGACGCTAGATTGGTCAAAAGCACACACAGGTTCATGTTTTTTCGGAGAAAAAAAGTTTTGACATATCATTGAAGCTGTATAAAATTTTGGAAAACAATGCTCTTTACAACATCACAACAAAAATGAAAAAACAGGTTGAGGAGACCATAAAGATTTAGCGGGAACAACAAGAAAAACCGGTTTATCTAATTTAATTATGTTATATAAGGTTCCCTTTTTTAAACCCAAAAGGGCAGGTTATTAGTCTTTTAGCATTTTTGGTGCCTTTTCTTTTACTGCCACGCATCTCAAATATGGTGAAGGTTCCCACTAATCCCTTTCCCGTTGGTTTTCATTATTACCTTTCCAGCTCCCTTTTTTGACAGAGTCCCTTCCCTTTATAAAACTGGTTTTTTTAGATATTAGACATTGCTTCTCTTTCTCATCTCTCAAACTTACATTGCCCTTTCAAATTAAATATTTCACTTTTACCAAAAAACAATCGTATTTGGGCCCATTAACTTTCGATTTTTTTCCACAGAAACATGAAATAATTTAAATAGATTTTTTAAAAGTTTTGTCATTTTTCCTGCAAACAGTACAGGTTATTAAAAAGTGGTAGGTTTTTAGCGGGTTATATTGTTTATCCCCCTTCTGCACTATCATTTCCTACCTAGTGCATGGCCCAGCTTACCAACCGTTTGTACAGCATGTTATAATAGTAATGTTTTTTGTAAAAAAAAGATTGTATAAGGTAGGCTATGCACATAATGTTGGAAAAGATGGATGGAGCATATTACTGCATTTAATATAAAAATAGCTATGGATTCTGTAAACAGAATAAATAGACAGATGGCATCTAGGCCGTCATTTGATATGGGAATTTGCCATCATATTTCCCCCTGGCCATGCTTATTTTTTTTTGGTCTGTCTTTCTTCTTTCCAGTGAAAGCCGTTTATCTTTCCCGTTTTCTAACAAAATTTCTTGGTTGTATTTTTTTCCAGAGTTAGGTTTTTTTAAAAACTAAACTATCCACCATTTTTTTTTTTTTTTAGTCTTTCTTAAACATTGCATAGGAAATCCAAAAGCTTTCACCCGATTCACCTGTGAAAATATTTTTTGCATTTTTAAAGTACTCCCTTTCCACTTTAATGCGTTTGGAAAAAGAGCTTCAAGTAAATTTTTTCTACACGATGTTGCACAATCCACTTATTTAAAACGTGTTTGCAGATTTTTTTATACCCGTGTGTGGATTGTACACAATATTTTCTTTCTTTACGCATACAATATTATAACCAGGCCCAAACCTTTTCCCCCGCATTTTCCCCTAAAAACCATTAAAACACCACAGGTTTTTTGTAATAAGATAGGGGTGGTTGGCCAACTGTTGC
Organism: Chionoecetes opilio; assembly: GCA_016584305.1. Taxonomy (NCBI): domain Eukaryota; kingdom Metazoa; phylum Arthropoda; class Malacostraca; order Decapoda; family Majidae; genus Chionoecetes; species Chionoecetes opilio. The sequence continues at coordinate 14,836 of JACEEZ010008054.1, forward strand.
TTTTGGGAATCCCTGTCTTAAAACTGCAAAGCCCATTTTGATGATGGGTTTCTAATTATATTAAAATGAAAAAAAATAAGTATATATATAAAAATTTCCCTGGTTTTAATTTTATAGATTTGGTGTTTTTGATATGAAAAAAAAAAACGTAATTTTTATTCATTTTTCAAAGATAAATTCGGAAAAATATTTCCATTTCCCCCCGATTCTTACGTTTAAGGGGCAATCGCGAAAACAAAAAAGATTGTCATTTATCCTACCCTGTAACATGTACCATTAATCTAACATTTTATTTTTTTCAAATCTCAAGTGGGTTTTAGCTTTAAAAAAGAGTATTTAATCATGTATTTTACCCTTTTTAACTTAACCCCGTTTTTTTTTCCCCTTTAATGCAATTTTTCGCTTAAAGATAGCAAAGTAACATGTTAAATGAATGCGGCTTATTAAGATCCTGCTTTAATTTTGAAAGTATTTTTGGGGGGAAATTCCCCAAAGATTTGGGCCGGAGAAGCTGTTTCGACATGGGCCCCCTTGCAGCAACAAACCTCACCTTCAAAAATGCAAAAATTTTGTTTTTTCTGATCTTATAAAAGGAGGAATTCATGATATCAAATTTTTTGATAGAAAGTTACCCAACTTGCCTAAAAAAAATATGAACGGGATTCTTTTTTTAAAAAATCCATAAAGGACAGAAAACTATAATTGCATTCCCGGAGGTCGAGGTTTCAGTTTTTTCACCTTGGAGGGGTGATAATTGCCCCCCATTTTTACAAAAGGGGTAAGTTTGCACTCCCCGAAGGGGCAATAACTGCAGTTTTTTTGGGGGGTTTAGCTTTTGCACCTTTAAAGGGGCAAAAGTGGGACCTAATTTTTGCACCTTTAAATGTGCAAAGTTTCACCCTTAAAGGGCATTTTTTGCACCCCTATGGGTGCAAAAATGCATCCCTCCAAAAGGTGCAAAAAAGTTTCACCTATAAAGGTGCAAAAACCGCACCCCTAAAGTGCATTTTTTGCACCAATTTTGGGGGCAAAATTGAAAACCCAAAATTCCAATTCCCAAAAGGGCAAAATGTTTCACCCTAGTTTAAAGGGGCAAACCGACCCTTAAAAGGGGCACAAAACGGGGATATCGTTTTTGCACCCTTTAAAAGGGGCAAATTTTCACCCCCCAAAGGTGCATTTGTGACCTATAAGGTGCAGAAGTGCACCCCTCCAAAGGTTCACCAAAAGGTGCAAAACCTGCACCCTAAAGGGGCATTTTTTTTCCCCCCTAAAAATGCTTTTTTTTCCCCCCTTAGTCAAATTACTAATTGGGTACTCAAAAAAGGGGGAACTTACGAACGGTTTGTCATTTGTTTTTTACTAAGACCTACTAGATTTAAAATAGGGAGTTTCTCAAAAAAGACTAAAACCCTTTTTCCAGCTGACTAACTTGGGACCGTTTTAGCCCCACGGCTTTAGTATCTAAGTTTGTCCCATGCTAACTTTTTTTTTTTGTGTGTAGGATTGGGGCAAAGTTTAGCGAAAATGATTTTAGAGCATCCCGGCAACATCAAGATTACTGATCTTGTTTTCCGATGAGCAGTAATCTTGCTAGCGCTGGAGGTCCCGGGGATGGCTCTGGCGCTGCACGAGGAGGCAAAGGCTTTTGGGACTTGGGTCTCCTGGCTCAACCAAGGGCCAGGTGTTTTTGGGGGCTTTCTAGATGAAACATAAATTTTGACATGAATGCGGCGAGGGCATTGAGATCTTTGGAAAATTTTACATACTTTGGTTTGCGCAGCAATAAGATGGATGGGGGGTAACGTCAAAAAGTCATTGGCATAGCTCCGGTTATGGATCGCTCAGCACGAGATTTGGGTTTGCGGGACCTGTGCAAAAAGACAAAGATCCGGATTTCAAATCGTTGTGACCCTGTCTGCTCTATGGTTGTGAGCATGGAAAAGAAAATACGACTTTAAAGCCGAACGATGCCCCTTTTGGGAATAGCGTCTTCGAAATCATGGGGTTTTTGCTGGATGATTACGGTAAAAACAGCGATTTCACAGTGAGCTGAATCGGGCCCATTACCGCATAGTCCCCCAGGGGCCAACTTCGGCTAATGGACATGTGGGACGCTACCTGAAAACCGACCTTCCACGGGGGTTTTTCGTAGGGGGGACAATCCCGGGGTGGAGGAGGCCAAGGGGCGCCCCACAAAGCTCGTGGCAGGCAAGTTTAGTTTCTTGTCGAGAGTTGCTTGGAATGGGAAGGGTGCCTGCATGGGGACTCGCGCGTGGTGACTCCCGGGAGTGGTTTCGTAGGGTGGGCGAGGAGACGCGCCCTCCGGCGTATGCCCCCAATGATTGATTGACAGAAATCCATCACCTCTTCAAGCTGCCTGTGGTCCACCTTCTTAACCCTGAGAAGGTAGATGCCGTGATATTAAGGCTGCTGTTCGGGGTTTAGGAGCAGGCTGCCTTGGATACCTCAGAAAGCAGCAGCCCAGATGAAGACGAAGAGCATTATTTTTTTAAGGTGAGACATTGATTTTGTCGAAATCTACTGCATCATCAGTTCAGTTGTGACAGTTCATTACTCTAAGTCATTATATTAGCAATCTTGAGCGTCATGCTCATATATTATTGTCATATTTATGATATAGGTGCAATAAAATATAAAATTTAAAAAAAAATCTAAGCACTTTTTATTTCTAAGTAACAGTACAACTTTTTTTCTGACTCCGATTACGTAACATTTTTACTTAATATATATATATATATATATATATTACAAATATAACTACTATTTCCAGGCTTTGATGAGCATGGACCCACGGCTACAGAGGGCACCGACTCTACCCGCCTCTCCAACAAGATGGGGAAAGAGCTTGAGAGTTGGTGTTCAAAGAAACAGAGGTACAAGCTGCTGGAGCAGGCCATGTTTCCCGCCCTTTCCCATGCCGCTGGGCAGTTGTGTTTGTTAAGTACAACACGGCCATACACAGCTCTGCAGCTGTGGAGGGATTGTTTTCCCAGGAGTCGAACATCATGAAGGCCAGGAGAGCGAGTATATATCCTCCGATAATTTTTAGAGATTAATTGGTCTTCATGAACGGGAACATGGACCTGCTCAAGAGGGAACTTGGACACAGAGACTCTGAGTAGGAGTCTGGGGTTTAAAAGGGCCCTGATATCTACCAATAAAATAAAATTTTTCGAGTGTAGAGTACTTAACTTAAAATTCCCCCCCTTTGGCGTGCACTGAAGTTGATATTTTAAAGTGAGTGGTCAAAATGGGGGGAAGGAAAAATTGGTTTATAACATCGGGTGGGACGCTGAGGGGTACGAAAATAAAAAAAAATCATAAAACATATATATTATATATATATATATATATATTTTAATATATTTTATATATATATATATTTTATATTATAAATATAAAATATATATATTTTATAAAATTTAATATATTATATATATATATATATATTATATTATAATATATATTATACAAAATGTATATAGATTTTTGGGGGTTTGGGGAAAGGGGGGGGTTTTTATGGGGGGGGGAAGTAGGTGGGTTTTTGGGTGGGGGGGGGGGAGGGTTTTGTTAGGGGGTGGGGGGGGTTTGGGGGGATTTTTGGTGGTGGAGGAATGGGGGGGTTGTTGGGGGGGGGGAAAAGGGGTGGGTGTGGGGTGGGGGGGGGGGGGTTTGGTTTTGTTGGTGGGGGGGGAAAGGGGGGTGGATTTTTGGTGGTGGGGGAAGGGGAAGGATGTTGGAGATGGGGGGGGGGGGAGGGGTTTGAAAGGGGAAAGGGTTGGGTGGGAAAGGGGGGTGAATGTTAGGGGGGGGGGTGGGGGAAGGTGTTTGGGTGTTGGAAGCGGGGATGTGGGAAAGGAACGGGGGTGGGTGTTGGGGGTTTTGGGGGGTTGGGTGGGGGGGTTTGAAGTAGAGTGAAAAATAGCAGATTCTTAAAAGGACTCCAGCATCCTCCCATATTCGGGGCCCTTTTGGGGGGTTGAAATTTTTTTTTCCGCGCTTTTTAGGGGCCAAGTCGTTTTTTTAAAGGGAAAAAAAGGCGCGGAAATGAATACTTTTTTGGGGTTTAGGGTTTTTAAATAAACTTTCCCAACATTTTTATGAAAAAAAAAAAGGGGTCTGGAAAATTATTTTTAATCGGGGGGCCCTTTTTTAACCTGAAATGTTCACTTGGAAACCGGGGAAAGGATATCGAAGCAAATTTTCGTGGGTTTTTTCAGTTCCGATGGGAAAGTCCGGGGTTTAAGTGACGTATTTTTACATAGGGTGGAAAAAAGAAACAAATGGGGAATGAGGGGAGATGATAAGAAAATTGGGAAGAAAAGAAGAGGCTGTTTTTTGGAAAAGGTTTGAGGTTAGTGGAGATAAGTGTGGGGGGAGGGAAAAGGGGGTAACTGGGGTTTCCGGGGGAGGTGGAGGGGGGAGTTGTGGGGGGTTTTGCGGGGGAGTTTGGGTTGTGAAAAGGAGGGGGGGTTTAGGGGGGGGTTAGGAGCCGGGTTTTGAATTTCTTTTGGCTTCGGGGGAAACGGGCCCGAAATTTTTGGTTAGGAAACAGTGGTGATAAATTTTTACGTGTGTGTGTGGGGTTGGGGTGGGGGTGATTAAAACTATTTTGAGGTTTTGTTAATGTTTGCATCTCAGATTTCTATCACCAAACAACCCCCCAAAAGTCAAAACACCAAAAAATCTACTCTTTTTATAGCTTTACCCATTAAACCCCACTCACAACCCCTCAAAACCAACTCACAAAAAATAATAACTTTTCAAAACCCCTCAAAACATATCTTTAACTACTCAAAAACTCACTCCAACACATCATAACCCTCAAAAATCTGTAACCCTCAAAACCCCCTTACTACAACTCATAACCCACTCACAACCCACTAAAAAACCCCTCAAAATTTTAATAATTTTTATCCCCCTCCCAAAAACCTCAAAAACCCATTCACAACACCCTCAAAAACCCACTCACAATCCACTAAAAACACCTCATATTTATTTATAATATCTAATAACTCTCTAACCCCCTTCATAACCCACTCACAACCCCCTCAAAACCCCACTCAAAATCCCCCAAATCACTCACAACCCCTGACAACACCTCATAATTATTAAAAAATATCTTATAACTCACAAACAACCCGCAAAACCCCCCACTCCAACCCTCAAAACCCCACTCAAAAACTACTCATTTTTATTAAAAAATTTTTATAACTCGCAAACCCAACACCTCAAAACCCCCCTCACAACCCCCTCATACCCCTAACAAAAACCTCATGATTAAAAATAATATCTCAAACCTCTAACAAAAACCTCATAACCCACTCAAAACTCCTCCAGCCCACTCACAACACCTCACAATTATAAATATATCTTTAACTCTCTAACAAAAACCTTTCATAACAACTCACAACCCTTTTAAAACAATTCACCCCACTCCAACCCCGGGCCCCCTTAACTTTACTCCCAAAACCACATACCCCAACTCACTCCCCAAAACCCCTTTTTACAACTCCCATTTCCCACACCACCCTAACACACCCTTTCCCTATCCCCCCACCCCTACCAAAACCCATAACCCACCTCCTCAAAATTTTTCCACAATATAAATCCCCCTTCCCTCTACCCCCACCACACTAAAAAACCCCCGCCCCTTATTTCCCAACCATATCAAAACCGAACCCACCCCCTACCTCTTACTTTTCTCATTTTTCTTTTCCCCCCTTTTTTCCCCCCCAACACCCCTATAACCATTCCCCCCTTTTCCCCCCACCACCCTAAAAAACCCACCCCCCAAATATACCCCCCCCACCCCCACTATAACCACACCCCCAATAATCCCCCCCCAAACCCCCCCACAATTAAAACCCCCCATCCTCTAACCCCCTACCACACTAAAACCCACCCAAACCCCCCCCACAACCTTCCCACATTTTTTCCCCTCTTATTTCCCAGCCACCCCCCACCCCCACCACCCTCCACCCCCCTACCACACCTTCAAACCACCACCAAAACCCCACCCCCCCCCCATCCCCCCAACTCCCCCACCCCCCCCCACCTTGGCCAAAACCCCCCAACCACCCCTAGCGTTCTCGGTACTTCAAGGACGGTGTATGTAGATGGGACCATGGGGCCCCCAAATGCGCCTATGATTTAAACACCGGGCCCGGCGTAAACGTCCAAGATTAGGGGTCTACAAGTGCTTGGGGGCCCCTTGGGACCCATGTTTGAATTTTTGTAGAGTAGTATTTTTTTTAGACAACATTGGGGAAAACTCCCAAATCGTGTTGTTGCTGTGGGGGGGTCACGGCCCAAAATTTAAAATTTCCCTGGGGGTAACCACTTTTCCCCGTGTGTTTCCCAAACCCCCTTTGTTTTCCCGGGTGTTTTCCAACACACACACACCCCAAAAACGCCAAAAACGTCCAGGGAGTCCTGAATTTGTGGAATGGGGCGGGAACGGAAACGTAGAGTTTTTTCCGGAAATCTAATAAAACAAAAAGGGGTTTTTAAGCCCAAACCCCTTTAAAATTTTAAAATTGACTGGGACCAAGCCCTTCCACCTACAAATTTATTTGCGATTTTTTTGAGCCTACTCTCATAAAAATTTAATTTACGGGTTTCCTATCCATAACAACAGACAGACGAAAACAAAGACGAAAGACAACAACCCCCCGGGGCTACTCCTATAGTATTTTAGATGATCCCAGAAATATAGTGAATTTTAAACTTTTAACAATTTTTTACTATGATTCCCTCTTCACCCTTACAATCATAAATTAAAATTTCTATTTTACTGACGCTTAACTTAGTACTTTTCCTATAAATTCTTACTTGTATCATTTTTCCCTTTGCTGTACGAATTTATATTTTAAAGGGGAAAGCCGCCCACTCCTCTTCCCGCCCTGCCCTTGTATCACGCCCGCACCGCCACCCCTTTCCCACGCGCTCTCAAAAGGCACCAGGGGCATTACCTGCCCTGTTTAAACCCCGCCCACCTTCCCCCTGCCCCTTTACCTAGGTTTTGGGGCCCGGCAGGTAAGAATGCCCCCCCTGCCCCTCCCGCCCCCCCTTTCCCACAAAAAACCTGCACATCCCTTATCTCCTCTTTCCCATGCAGATTTTTTCAGGCCCCAACCCAAAAAACAACGGGCCCTTCCCCGAAAAAGAGAGGAAAGAATAGGGGGCAGTCAACAACTCCCCTTTTTTCTTTTACAAAATTTTACCGGGAAAAAATTTTTTACCTTCGGGTCGGAAAGCATTTTTTCACGTTGGGCCCATTCCCACATTTTCTAAATATTTGTTACGAAAAAACCAAAAACCCCCCCCAATTCCCCGTTTACTGTCCAAATACCTAAATTTTTTTTGTAAATTTGGTTTAAAACAAAATTTGGGAAAAATTTTTTTCCCCCTTAATAAAACACAGTATAAAAAAATTTTTGGGTTGGAAAAAACCCCCCCTAAAAATACCCCCTTTACGATGACTTTGGGGACAGATCGAAATAAAATGTATATAGTAAAAATTTTAAATAAGGGCTAAGCAAAGTGAAACCAAGCAAAAAAAAAGGACAAAAATTTTTGTTATTTTATTAAAATTTTTAAATTAAATCATGGAATGGAAAACCCACCAACCCGCCCTGTGCATATGTGGCCTGCCCAGTTTTTTTCCACACGTACTTTAAATTTTCGTACCCTTTTTCCGATAAAATTTTCCTTTGGGTTTCCCCCTTATTTAAACTGAAAGCCTCTTTACTTCGAAGGGACTTCTTTTTTTCCCTGTCCACCCTCTCTTGTTTCAAAAGGGATATAAAATAACTAATAAAAAAACTATTACGTAACTCTAACTCTTTAAAAGGGTTAGAGATATTGTTTTGATTTTCAGAAAATTTTCCCAAAATTGCTTAGATTCAGAAGTCGTGAGTAATGAAGAAAAAAATGTTAAGGGAATTGAAAAAATGACCCCACTAGACCAACCCCTTTAAATATAAGATTTGAAGAAATTAAATGTAAAAAAACAGCAAAAAAGGGAGACACAACAATAAGGGAAAAAAAAATTTAAAAAAACAAATTATTTTTTTGAATTTAAAAATCAAATTTAAAAAGTTATCAAAAATATATGCAAAAAAAAAAAAAAAAAAATTTTTATGCTAAAAAAAAGGAAAAAAAATTTTAAAAAAAGGTAAAAAAACCCGGAGAAAACAAAAAAAAAAAAACCCCCCCTTTTTTCACCACGGCCCCAAACAAAAAATATAACTAATAATAAAAGAATTTCATTTGATTCACCACCCTAAATTCTTGTTTCCCTACCCTTTCATCATTTCCCGATTATTGCATCAAAATCGATGCAGCCATTATCGAGTATATCAACAATTTTTTGTTCCCCTTTTTGGGATCCAGTAACCCGTTGTAAAACATTCCCCAATCAAAAACCCGTAAAATTTCCCCCAGCTTCCAAACCCTCCTCAGACTTGCAGACGACGCACCACCCGCTCGGAATCCACTTGAGGAGGCCTCCCGCCCCCCGGAGATACAAATGCACTTTTAAAAATTTAAAAAAAATATGTATCGAAAAATTTTGGGTTTTTTATTTTTGCGATTGGCATATTTCTTGATCCCTTTTGGGGGAAGCAAAGGGAAACTTTACCCTTTCCCCGAGACTTACTTCCGTTCTCGGCCTATAAAGGCCACGATAAAAGTGTGGAAACGTGTGTGCCCGGGGGAGGCAGGCTGTGTGAAAACAGGTTGTTTGCCCTCACGTGGCGTAAACCCCCCAAAAATTTTGCGCCACGGCTGGAACCCGGGGTGTTGTTTTTTTTTCCCCCGCTTTTTACAATTTATTTTTTGGGAAATGCGGGAAAAAAAATTAAATTTTTTTTGGGTTAGTTTTTTTGAAAGAACATTCAACCCTAATTTTTTGAACCAAAAAAAGGTCCCAGACGATTTCTTTTAAAATATGCAGGATCACTTCACTTTAGGCCAAAGGGAAATCAATTTCATGCATTAGGGCAACGCAAGGTTTGGGGGGGCGATGGGGAGCAACATCCCTGCCCCACACAAAAACTGTCCCCCATATTTCCCAGAAAGGGGCCCAAAAACCCTTTAAATATTTCCCCCATCAACGTGCGCGGGCCCCCAGCAGCAAACAGCAGGGGAGGAGGAGGGGGAGGGGAGGAGGAAAGGGGGAGGAGGAGGAGGAGGAGGAGAGGAGGGGGAGGAGGGGGAAGGGGAAAATGAAGGGGGTGAGTGAGGGTGAAAAGGGGGAAAAAAAGAGAAGGAATACAAAGGGGGAAAAACAGACAGCTACAGCCCTACTGGCCCAAAAAGGGCTGCCTGTGGACTACTTTTTTACCACTATAAATGTCCCAGTGTTTTAGGGGAAAAAATTACCCAAGTTTTTAAGGCTCCTCCCCACCCACCTCTCCTCCCCCGAGGGGGGGGGAAGAAAAAGTGAGGAAAAAAAACCTACGGTTTTAGAAAACTGCCATGGAATTTTTTTAGGAAAAATTGAAGGTGAGACAAAAACACAAAATCTAAAATTAAAACTAACGCTACATTAAAAAAAAATACGTAGGGCCCCAATTAAACGGTTGGGCAGTTGAGGCCCAAATATTTAAACTAGTTTGTTCTTAAACGCCTCAATCGTGTTACTATTAAAAACTTTTTTCGGGGAAAAGGGGTTCCAAAAAATTAACAAATCAATTTAAAGAAAGGGGCTTCGCTTCATGGGAAACCCACAAGTTGGGGCCCGCAGTCCCCCGCCCACCGAGCTCCTGGGTGGGATAAAAAAGCCAAAACCCCCCCGGCAAACGGGGGCCCGGGCCCGCCCCCCCCCATGGCCACTCTTCCCCCCCATCCCCCCGCGTAGCAGCCTGCTGCGCCCCCCCCCACACAGAGTGTATCCCCGCTGAAATGCCCCGCCCCTCCCCCCCGTCCCCGGATGGACAAGCCCGAACCCCCGTTTCCGGGACCCAGCAGCAAAGGACCTCTCCTCTCTTCCCGGGAAAGGCGAGTGTGGCCTGCAAATCGCCTCCCGTCTTTTTTCCCCCGCCTAGCGGGGGGGGGGGGCGCTGCCCCACTAAAGGCCCGCCACCGATCAACCACTCCCCTCTGCGACAAACAAAACATCTCTTTTGACGCCAACTAGCCCGTGGTCCTCCCCCCGCTGGGGGGCCCCCAAAAGACCCAAAAACAAAACAAATGGGACCGAAATCGCTTACCAAAAAATCTTTTATCCTTCTACGAGTAGTGCTTTTTCCAAACAATTTCAAATAGTCGTTTTTTGTTAACAATATCGAAGCCATGGAAAAATTTCAAAAAATTTAAAATTTAAATCTCCTCGCAACCTACGTTTTGTTAAAAATGAACAAATAAATTGGAGGAGGAAAAGAAAAAAAAAAAAATAGCCCGTACAGAAAACAAGGTTAATTCCTGTACTTTTTTTTTTGATTTACCCTTTTCACATCTCTCTCTCTCTCTCTCCTCCCCCCCTCTCTCCTCCTCTTTTCTCCCTCTCTCTCTCTTCTCTCTCTCTCTCTCTCCCCCTCTCTCCTCTTCTCTCTCCCCCTCTCCCCTCCCCTCTCTCCCCCTCTCTCTTCCCCCCTCTCCCCTCTCTCCACTCTCGAAGTAATTTCAAAAAATTAAATTTTAAAAAATGATCCCAAAAAATGTACCCATCCCTTTTAATCAATGTTAAGAAAGAACAATTTATCCCCCCAACAAAAAAAATAATAAAAACCCCCAGCCGGTGCACCCAAATTAAAGAAGAAAGACCAAGGCCCTTAAAAAATAATCTTTAAAGAATTAAACCAAAGGGCCCTTCAGTTTCAGGAGAGAGAAGAGAGAGGGAAAAGAGAGAGAGGAGAGAGAGAGAAGAGAGTAAGGGGAGAGAGAGAGGAGAAAAGGAGGAGAGAGGAGAGAGAGAGAGGGGAGAGTTTTGAAAAGGGAGAATAACATGAAGTTGACAAAAAAAATAATTATTAGCATTTGAAACTGAAAAAGGGCAAACAAGGAGGAGGAGGAAGAGGAGGAGGAGGGGGAGGAGGGACAACCGAGGTGGGGAGAAGTTTTTCAAGGGCTATGTATTTGATGTCAGGCGTAAATCTGGGACTTTTGCAGCCTCACCGCCACCACAACTATAAATAAACCTTTCACGGAAACACAAAGGCCAGTTCACACGGGGCCAAATAGGGGCACATATATCCCCCGAAAAAATGGTTTTATTCAGCGGTGCTGCGATTACTTTCACACACGCCATTCGTTCCGGGGAACAAATTACCAGGTTTGTTGTTCCAGCGCCAACATCCCCCAAACCCCTCAACATTTTACAATGTAAATTAAAACCATGAATTTTTTTTTTTCCTTAATATCTCTCCCTAAAAAATCAAAACCCCACCTATCTAAATCTAGGTCTGCCAATTTAGGCCTCACCTTCTTAATTAGGTTCCCCCCCCCCTAAGCCAACCAAACCCAAAATCGATTTAACCTAAAAATCGTTTCTGGCTATTGCTAAAACGGAAATGTTTTTGGGATTTTGTATGTATCGCCATTTCCTGGAAAATTGGGATTTTAAACTCACATAAAGACCAATCGAGCGGGCAGGTTTTTTCCGGGGTATTTCCCGCGATTTCTGCCCCGGGGGAGACAACCTGCCATATTCACCGATATTTGGCCGGTGAAACCCCCCTTAAGGCTTTTACCAAAAAATCATATACGTTCGAGCGACGAAAAGACGAAATACCGACAAGGGTACCATGGGAGGGATTTTTTGGACGAAGGCAACGACACGGCGTAGGTCACGGTCGTGACCGGGGGAACCCTTTTTGAAGACATGGGTAACATGTCGTGCAAAAAGGGCTAACTCCTTCTTGTGCATGCATTGTTTCGGGGCCCGGGGAAAGCATACATATTAGGGAAATAAATATAAATCCCAAGATACTGTTATCTTTGACTATAGATTATATTAGATTAGATTAGTTTTAGATTACACTGGGGAACAATTTGAAAAAAAAAAATTGTTATTTAAATTTTTGAGTTTTTTTGACTAAAATTGGCAGCGATTCCAAATTGTATCTTTTTTTTTCTAGCCGTAAAGTTTTCTCTCCACGCTTACCCTCCAGATAAAAAAAATTCCACTTGTGAGCTGTGTAAACTTGAAGCTGATTCGTTTGATCATCGAAGCTTGTGGCAACTTGTTTGTGCATTTAAATTTGGGGAGACAGTGCGGGAGAGGTTGTGCAGCTCCCAATGGGGTCAGTCTATAAATATCGCAAACAAAAAGCTAGGATAGTGGGAAATTAGAGGTTTTTTTATGGCTTTTCTTTAACCTTGTAACAACAACCATTTAATTTTATTTCTTTTTTATGCTTTTTTTTTTTGTTTTCAAAGCTTGTAACTATTCCAGTTAGTGTTTTATTTACATAGGTAATATTTTTTTTTTAAACATGTCTGCTCCTGCTACGTTCGTCGTAAATGCTAAACAACCCTGACTCCTTCTGCTATATATGTGGTATTTCCCATTCCAAGTCAGAGGGCAAGCATTGCGTATTTGTCAAACAACATTTTTTTCGCATTTTTTTAAAGTGAAGCTCGGTGATAAAGACAGCTAGGGGCCCCCCCTCAAAAAGTGTGAAAGCAGTGTGTCGAGAGTTTACGGATGGGACCAAAGGAACACGTGAAAAGTTGCATTTGGATCCCATGGTTTGGCGAGAGAAAAAGATCATTCCACAGACTGTTACTTTTGTTTAGTAAAAACTCAGGATTTAACAAGAAAAATAAAAAAAAAAATAAATATCCAAATCTACCGTCAGCTATAAGCCCAAAGCCTCTTCAGCTAAAATTCCAGGCCAGTTTTCGAACAATCCTCCTCTAGAAGATCTGAGTGATGTTGAAAAACGCGTGCGCAATGAGCGATTTTGACATTCAGGGGATTCAGTTCGTAGGGGTTTATCAGCACGATTTAAATGATTTAGCACGTGTTTTGGGGCCTACCCCAAAAAAGCTTCAGAAATACTAGCTAAACGAACGAAAAAACATACTTAAAACAAGGAGTAAAGGTATCATTTTTTCGAACCAGAAAAGTACATTTCTGCAGTACTTTCGAAGTCCCAGCGGTTTTGTGTTTTGCCTGCATTCCGGGTTTTATGAAGGATTAGGGCTTTCAATTACAATCCAAAAAATGGCGATTGTTTTTTGATAGCTCATACGGACTTAAAAGTGTGTCCTTTTACCAATGGCAATTTGTTTGGCGCGTCCCTATTGGGGATTCGGTCTGTCTTCGTGAAGAATATGGGAAAATGTAAAGAGAGTCTTGGGGTTATTGAAATAAAAAAACACAATTGGATCATCTGTGTTGACCTTAAAAGGTGCCTTCCTTTTTGGGCAACAACGTGGATACACAAAGTATCCCTGCTTTCCTTTTGTGGGATAGCAGAGCTCGAAGAACATTGGGGTTTAGACGAATTTGGGTCTGAGATCTGATCTTTAAAACCCGAGATCCCAACATTGTACATGAGCCACTTGTTGCAGGAAAAATAAAATTCCCACCTCTGCACATAAAACTAGGTCTCAGAAACAATTTTTAAAAGCATTGTAAAATGTGGCGCCCTTTTTAATACATCATCTTGGCATTTCCGGACTGTCATTGAAAAAATCAAGGCCGGTGTGTTTGATGGTCCCCAAATTCGAAGCTCCAAAAATGAACATTTCAAAAGGTACTATGCAACCTTGAAAAGAATGCTTGGCTATCATTCAAAGTCAAGAAAATTTCTTGGAAAAAAATAAGTAATTACACAGAAAATTTTTCGAAAAATTTGGGGGACTACAAAGCGCGGGGTTTCAAAATGATATAAAAGTAATTTTTTTTCATAACCCCTCTTGCCAACTTTCCGGAAAACTTGGTGCTGCTAGCGACAGCAAAGGGGAACGTTTCCCAAAATTTGAAGGTTATGGAAAAAACGTTCCAGGGGAAATGGGATGTGCATATGATGGCGACTATTGTTGGAGCTCAAAAGCGATAGTCCTCAAATTAACACCCAGCAAAACCCAAACGTAATTTTACCTTTAAACCCGCACACAATTATAGCCCTTATCCTTTAAAAAAATGAAATGTTAAAAAAACATTCTATTAATTTTTTTTTTTTTTTCATTTTTTTTGATGTTTAAAATTTGCACTTTTTTAAAAAAGCACTGTTTCTGTTATGACAGTATTTTTTATATTTTTTAAGAAAACAAAATCCTACAGTTTTAAAAACTTGACGTGATAGAGAAAAACTGGATCGTTTTGGATTTTAGCACCCAAAAATTTTTAATAACAAAGGGCAGATCTAAACTCAACAAAAAATTTTTTTCCCCCGTGTTTATATTTTTTTGATCACAAAAAACAAATACACGATGCACCAATTTTTGTCATTGTCCCTGGTCCCATATATTATTTTAATTAATAAAAGCAAAAATGTGTGGTGTGTTTTGTCTGTTGTGTGTGGTGTGTGGTGGTTGTTGTGTGTATGTGTGTTGGGTGGTGTTGTGGGGTTGGTGTTTTGTGTGTGTGTGTGTTGTGTGTGGGTATAGGTTTCCCCCCCCTCGTGGGGGAATCCCATCATATTCCACATTTTGGGGAACAGGTTGACCAGGGGAAGGTTTTAAAACCCACTTATGAGTTATCCCATTACTTTTTTTTTTTTTTTTAGCAGCCCATTAGCGATAATTTTGAAAAAAATGGGGGGCGAGAATTTAGGGAAACCTTTATGTAGGGTGAGGTTTAATGGGTGGGTGATGGGTAATGGGTGTGGGTTGATGGGGTGATGAATGGGTGGGGGTTGATGGGTGATGGGTGAGGGAATAGATGGGGGGTGATGGGTAAGGGGTGAGTAAATGGGTGTGGGGGTGATGGAAAAGGGTTGTAAATGGGGGGGGGTGAGGGGAATGGGGGGTGAATGGGGGGGGGGGGTGATGGTAAAGGGGTAGTGAATGGGTTGGGGGTGATGTGAAGGTTGGCTTTAATACCTACTTTCTCATCCATGATTTCAGGAAAGTTAGAAGGGGTATCTGGAGAGCCCCGTTTTTGGGGGGCCCCAAAGGCCCCCAAATAGCCCTCCGCAGGAGCTAGCCAAAAATTCCGCCTGGGGGGCGGTTTTGGGTAGTATCCCAAAAAAAAACACATTTGAAAAATAAAAGATGACTGAAGTAGCAAAACAAAAAAAAAAAAAACCTTAAATAAAAAATAATGTTATTTTTAATATACTTCCCCACGTTCAAAATAATATTTTCCGTGATAACGTGAAGTCGCCATTCTACGTTCTTTTAGTACAGACGTGTGGGAGCGTTAATACTTACATTTGTACATCCATGATTTTTAGGAAAGCTAGAAAGGGGGTTCGGGGAAAATCTGTGTCATTTTGTGTCTTATTCTGTGTCTATTAGGGTATAATGAACAAATTACAAAAAATAAAAATGATGGGGACCTCCTATACCTATACAGTAAAGTCGCCAGCCCCTAGCTTTTAAAACCCCCCGTTGAGTCGCCACTCTGGGGAATTCAGGGAAAATTTGAGGTAAAATAAAACAAGTCTCTTTTATTTGCTGCGGAAATGCTTGGTATATAAAAAATTCCCCTGCCAAAGTGAAAAATAAGTTCTATTCAATTTGAAAGATCTGGGAAGTCTTGTCCTGCCCCCCGAAAAATACTTGTTTCTGTCTGTCTCGGGGGGGAAAAAAAAAAGTGAGAAGCAAATGCGCAAGTTATACTTTCAGTACAAAACATAAAAAAACGCTGAAGCGGGTGTTTCACCGCCAGATATAAAAAACTGTGTAAAAAATCTTCAGTGGCACATACAAATCAGTAGTAATCATAATTTGTAATATTTGGCGCCTGGCGACTTCACTGAGGTGGCGACTTCCTGTTTCTACGGGAGGGAAAAAAAATACAAACATTTCCCCGTAAAAGTAAAAATAAAAACCCATCCCAAATAAGTGCTTTTAACAAAATTAAACTAAACCGTCAAAAAACTTAATCGAATTAAAAAAAATGAAATTAATATAAAGATGAACTAAGAAAAGCTCAAAAACATGAATAACAAGCGAAGGATCCTAAAAGAAAACAAAAAATTTTAAAAAAAAATATTAAATCAAAAAATTTAAATTAAACCTACTTACTATATTTTACAATTTTCATAGATTATTTTACACGCATCTGATTCGTGTACCTTTCCGAGTGTTCTGGTTATTCCTTTTCGCGAGTAATTCTTCCTCACATATGTACTCACAATAAAAGCCGGAGATGAGTAATGTCCAGTAACACACGTTTCAATCACTGTATACGCTGGAAAGTTAATCTGTGGTTTCGTGAGGATGTAGAGAGACGCCAGGGTAGTATAGGTAGTATAATTGTGCAAATCTACAGTATATACAAATAACGAAATGAGCAGGAGTCCCTGAACCAACCTTCGCTACCTCCCCTGGCAAAGGCTATCGTTTCTCTGCTGTCTATAGTCGCCGGCGGTTAGCCGCCGCTCCCCTGTCATGCAGGTGACAACTACTCTGTTTATGTATCACACATATACATATGTTCCATTACTAAACATATAGCAAGTACCAAGTAATGTTTCTACCATAGAATAAACTGAAAATATAAATACTCTATATAAATATATATCATGTTACCATCTATTTATAAGAGATGAAAAAAAGCTAAGTAACCTCTCTGCAAATCTGCCGGTTTCTATAATTCAGCGTTTCTCAACCTTTTTACCCTTGTGGAACCCTTGCAATAATTTTCATGTCTCAGGGAACCACTACATACAAATTCTTACAAATCATTATTAATATCGTTCTTTCTCTTTTATAAACTTAAAGTTCATAAGAAAATCAATATACTATGTTTTCTTCTTCTGATAACTGGTCTAAGCAATAAATAAGTTAAGTTTTTCTTAAGTTTATTCACAATGCAAAAAAAAATTAATACATAACCGAAATCAAACTATTTGTTCAAGAGACCTCATACGGAGGTTTTCATTCACACATAAAACAATCAACCATATCTGTAAACACAAAAAAATAAACATAAATAACCAATATCATAACACATATAAACAAAACAAGAACAGATAATAACTAATACAATAACTTAATCGTTTATTGATAATGTTGAAAAGGCATAAGATAAATGAAGGCAAAATGTCATATGAACAAATATATGGGTATAGGAAATGTTATTTTTGTAGCCAATTTATATAATGAAATTTTCTTCTCTAATGTGAAACCTGTGTTGATACTAATAGTCAGTGTCCAGATAGTAGTGTGCATCATGAAACATCAATAAGAATATGTGTGGGTTTAGACGTACAGCATGAACTTGGACTCTAGATCAATAATTTG